>VDFB02000069.1:0-21070 GCA_007258455.2 Sequoia sempervirens | reverse complement strand
TGCTTAACTAACCGTGCGCTGCAGGGATTTCTCAGAATTTTTTTGTTTTACGTGCCCCAGCGACTCATTTTTAATGATTTTATATTTATTTTTAAGTTTGTATAATTTTTATTTTTATTTTAGATTTGGTTTTTTTCTTGTAAGTATAATATAATGTAAGAAACATATATAATAATTTTTTATATTAATATATATTGTAAAATTATATATTTAAAATATATTTATAAATTTAGATTATTTTTTCTTTCTCTAATATATTTATATATCAGATTTATTACAATATATTATATATAATATTATGATATTATAATATAATATAATAAATAATATATTAAAATATATACTTAAAGAAAAAATATGTTATACTTAAAATAAAAATTATATGTTAGATTTGTAATAAATATATTTAAACATCTAAAATAAAAATTATATATTAATATAATTATATTTATATATAATATATTATATAATTATATAATTTATAATATTATTATACTTAAAGAAAAATATATATTACACTTAAAATAAAAATTATATGTTAGATTTGTAATAAATATATTTAAACATCTAAAATAAAAATTATATATTAATATAATTATATTTATATAAAAAAATATTATATATATATTTATAACATTATATTTTTAATATATAATATTACAAATTCCATAATATATTTATTAGAATAAACATAATATTCTAATAATATATAATATATAAAAATTATATTAAAATATATAATATAATATATTATATAATTATATAATTTATAATATTATTATATCAATTTATAATGTTTATTTTAGATGTTTAAATATAATTTTTTATTTTATTTTAACAATCTAACATATATTTTTTTCTTTTAGATTCAATTACATGGTTAGGATTAAGATAAATTTTTAATGAAGTTAGGGTTAGATTTTAATCATAATATTAACTCTAAATGAATCCTAGATCTATCATAACCCTAGCTATAACCTTAACCTTAAATGAACCCTAGATCTAACATAACCCTAGCTATAACCTAACTGTAACCCTAACACTAATCCTCATCCTTATATTAGCAGTAATCCTAATACTAACATTAAATCCAACCCTAATTCTAATTCTACGTCTAACCCTAACCATAATGTTAATCTTGATTCTAACTCCAACCCTAACACTAACCCTAATTGTAATGATAACCCCAATTGTAATCCTAATTCTATTTCTAACCCTAACTTTAATCCTAATCCTAACCCTAACCCCAGCCCTAATTGTAACCCTAAACAATTTAAAGTCTTACACATTGCACCGTGAATAAAAAAATCAAGGGTGGGAGAGCATAGGAGTTAAAAGGGGCAGTAAATAATATTTAATCATGAAAGAAATTAGATCGAAAAAATAGACTAATAATATATAGAGAAATGAAAAAAGAAAGTGTAGGTTTAAACTGAATTGAAAAAAAATGGTGCACAACCCTTTATAATTTAATGATATATTTTAATTAAACTAATATGTTTCTATTTATAACCTGATATACTAATCATTATATTAGTGATTAAAACTTGTTGTAAAAACACACATAGTTAAATCAGAAGCACTTTTACATTTGAGTTCAATGTTAAAAATAAAACATTATGAACTTTTAACACTTTGATTAATTAGATCAATGAAATAAAATTTATAAATTTATTAAACATATTTTTGAATAGATATATTTTAGTATATTTAATGATCCATATAAACACAAAACATATAATTAGGTCAAGATAGTTACAAACTTATTATTCAAAAATAATTAATGTTAATTTTTCCTATTTTAAAACATGGTGATTACATATATTTTTAGTAGATTAACAGGCATTCTCTTTAAAAAATAAATAAAATTCAATTAATATTATAATTAGGTTATTTTGTCACTCTTAAGTTATTTTACTTTTTACTTTAGAACTATTTAATGATTATTTGATTTTATTTATATCATAGGGCCTCCACAAATATATCTCTGGGCCTACATTAGATATATTTTTTAAATATAGATATGCTAGTATATAAATATATTAGAGAAAAAAAAAACTTACATTTATAAATATATTATATATCACATTTATTACAATATATATAATATATTTTAAATATATAATTTTACAATATATATTAATATAATTATATTTGTATAAAAAAAATATTATATATGTTTATTACATTATATTATACTTAAAAAAACCAAATCTAAAATAAAAATAAAAATTATACAAATTTAAAAATAAATATAAAATCATTTAAAAGGAATAGCTGGGCACGTAAAACAAAAAAACTCTGAGAAACACCTGCAACACATGGTTAGTTACGCACGACTGTCAGGGTATGCATGCAGAGGCATGGCATCCGATGCCCCCATGCTGTTTTGGGGGCTGGATAGCCTTTGCCCCGAAAGATAAGAGCATAACAGGTTTAGAGAGAGTCCTGCCGTGCAGGAACAAAGGCAAACCGAGAACACACGCAAGACAGAAGTATTTTACTTACTGGACTTGACTTTTGTTATTCCACCGTTGGATTGAGGCATTTTTGGCGTCTTTGGTAATTTCCTTACTGGAATCGATTCCGGGTCTCTCACTTTTTTTCTCTGTTTCTTCATTTCCACAGATCAAATAGAAGAAAAGTAGACAAAATTGAGTGGTTCTTTGCAGGACAATGAGCTGGAAAGTAGACGGTGATTAGTTTTGATTGGTTGCAATATGGCGTGATGTGGAAACCCTAAATTATGTAACACGGTGATGAAGGTTGTCACATTCTCAATAGACAGGAGCATTAACAGGTTTAGGGAAAGTCCTGCCGTGCAGGAACGAAGGCAAACCAAAACACACGCAAAATGAAGGCATTTTGCTTACTGGACTTCACTTTTGCTATTCCACCGTTGGATTGAGACATTTTTGACTTCTTTGGTAATTTCCTTACTGGACTCAATTATGGATCCCTCACTTTTCTCTCTGTTTCTTCATTTCCACGGATCAAATAGAAGAAAAGGAGAAAATTGAGTGGTCCTTTGTAGGACAATGAACTGGAAAGTAGACGGTGTTTAGTTTTGATTAGTTGCAATATGGCGTGATGTGAAAACCCTAAATTATATAGCACGGTGATATGGAAGTCGTCCCATTCTCAATGGATGAGCATTAAATGATTTGGGAGAAGTCTCTGCCGTGCAGGAATGAAACGAAGGCAAACCCAAAACACAAGCAAAATTTAAGGTAGGGGAGAGGACCCACTACCTGAGCATGTTTCAATAGTTGTGATTGTAGTTGTTCATATAATGCCCAATATTTTTATTCATATTCGATCAATAGTTGTGACTTTAAAGTTGTTAGTGTTGATGATTACTATTCATAATTAAACAAAATGTATTCCTTTGCTCTAAAAAGCCACCAATCATGTGATTCCACATCAGCGCTCAATAAAACATGCTGTGAATTCACAAGTATTGGTCTCACTTTTTTTTTGGGCCTTTTTAGACACCTTGACAAAAAGCATGCTGATGTGGCATCATATTTGATGATGTGGCCCTGAAACCTTAGTTATAAGCAAGGGACTTGCCAAGTAAGCTGTTGTAAAAAATTGGGAGTGATTTGAAATTTCCACGTAGAATAATTAGAAGCCCGAAGTTAGGGTGCACAACTAATGGGTCCTCTCCCCTATTTCACTTTTGTACTAAAGCATGGGTTTCACACTTTTTTTCCTTGTGTTTTCAACTATTGTTATGGACCATTGTACCCAGACATATTAAACTGGTTATTATGGATTGTGTGTTTCACACTTTTCTCTGTTTTTTTAACTATTGTTATTTCACTATTGTATTTAGACATTTTAAATGGTCCATTATGAATTGTGGGTTTCACATTTTTTTTTCTGTCTCTCCATTTTCACAGTTCAAATAGAAAAAAACGTAGAAGTTTGTTCAATTGTGCACTCCCCTTTTTTATAAGTAGTTTGATATCTAACTTTTTTATGTGTTGAGTTTCGTTATAGCTTGATATTCATTTTTATTTGTTTTATTTTTATTTGTATATATTCTTATATATTTCTAATTTATTAGTCGTTTATTTATTTTTATTTGTAGACTTTTTTATGTATTTATTTTTTAATTCTAGATAATCATTTCTCTATCTAAATTCAAATTTTAACATATATAGGATTGATATGAGGCACTTAAGATTGGACCTACAATTTTTAAATATTCCAATTCAAATTTCAAAACTTCTACACCTTACTAGTCATTGTATGCCAACTCCATACATGTTTATGTGATTAATTGCTTTGTTTTGACATTTAAACACATTTATTTATGTAATTAATTGATATAGGAGATCATATAAAAATCAATAAAAACTAACAATTACAAGGGGAGACATTTCTAGAGTACACTTCAATTTTTCAAAGGAATAAATTCATCATATCATAATTTACATATATACTAGTTCTATATTGGTGAATGTTCTCTTTGAATCTTTACTCTAATATGTAAATTTGGTCCAACTAAGATGTAACCTAGGCGAACTAGACACTAGAGCTTCAACATAGTACACACTAATGTGACCTTTATAGGTCATTTAGGTCCCAAAGATCAAAAGAAATGATATTTGGAAAAATGTATATGAGTAGTTCATATTTGCACATCCAAGATCAATTCTACTATAATTCAATTTGAGCTCAAGTGATGCACTTGGAATGGAACCATAGAGAATTAGGGATTCACGTAGACTTTGAGATAGTAGGCATAAAACTATAAATTATAATGAATTGATCTATGCATCGTCAATACCATCTTACCATCTTCTCATTATTAGTTTTAAAATTAACTTCCTCTTTCCCTTGCATTTAGTTTCTAAAAGTAGCATTTCAATTAGCACTCTTGGCTCCTACTTAAAGTCTAGGTTGATTGTGTGCATATTGATTGCATTTATCTAACTAGCAAAGAGATGTATAAAAGTGATTTTATTTCCTTATGTGTAAAGATGATTGCATTTATTTAATTAGCATAGAGTTATTTAATTATCACTCTTAGCTCTTACTTCAATACTTTATCACTTTTTTATAATGAAAATAGGCAACACAAGTCTTTTTTTTTTCAAACTTTAGGCACCTAAAATTGATATATATGTTACAAATTTTGAAATGATGTATATTAATAATATGTAGATATTTTAGTATAGTTTATGGTTACACTTTTTGATAAAAAAATAACTTGGTATAGTTTTTTGGTTAAAACTATCATTAATGTGTAATTGCTATTTTTTTGTTGATAAAATGTGTCTTATTGGATGCCAATTTATTTGTAACAAGTTCATTTTATTTTAAGTAATTTTTTTAAAATTGTCAATGTAAATAGGGTCATTACTCATCAAATTAGTTGTAGAGGAGGAGATTTTCCACACCTAATTCCCAAGACAAACAAGGCCTAAAGGGAGTGAATTATCCTCAACTACCTCAATGACTATGCTTAAGTGATGGGATACAAGAAAAAGGGAAAAAGAGAGGTTTAATTGTGTCTTATGTTTTATGATATGTTTTGGAAAAATGGGACTTTGGGGATTGAAAGAGAAGATTATATAGGTCTCTGGAACAAGCCGAATGACTCTCAACTCTAGGAGGACATCATTGCGAGACTTGGATGATAGAGACTTAGTGAATCTACTAGATACTCGAAATCCAAAATCTAAGTGTCTAACTAAGCTAACATAATGCTAAAATGAAAGAAAACAACAACAAATGGAGTACGATAAGAATCTAAGCTAAACTAATTTAAATGATAAAGAAGGTGGGATATCAACTTATGGAAGGTCATGTGCTATGAACCTTTCTGTAATGCTCTACATGAACAAATCTACACCCATGTAGATGATACAAATTATTGGGGCTATTTTGGGGCTTACCTAATTCAAACCCCCATTTTGGTGTTTCCACCTCCATAGAAAACCAATATGACAATGAGATAGAAAAGTAGACAATAAAGTATATAGAAAGAGAATGATAAAGAGAGTGCACATGTTAGAATAAGGCTATGTTGCAAGTAAAGATAATGTTACTTTAGAAATAACAAAGATACCTCCCCTCAAGCAAGGTGACAATGCCAAACGAGGGCCAATACCGACATGAGAGCCAAGGGCATGACATAGAGCTTGAGAACTTGAAATAAAATAGTGTAGAAGAGATTGAGAAGTAAGAGTGAAAGAATGAGAATGCAAGATTGAATGGAGGGAATGAGAGATAGAGTGAATGAGATTGAGAGTTATAAGAGTGAAAGATAGAATTGATAGAAAGAAAGATGGAATCAACTGAATGAGTTTGAAAGTGGAGAAATGCATGCAAAGGGGGTTGTTTTTGGGTACATGTCCGATTGTAGTGGTGTTACACTTTCTGGGTAGGTGGAAGTGTAATGTCTCAATGTCCACTGACCTAGGAATCTTGTTAGGATGTTCATGCGACGTGTGGATGTCTATGCATTGTGGAAGTGTCCCCAAAAAAATTCACCTAAGAATAAAAAATAAGGGGGTTTAGGACACATTTGAAGGCAAGGAAATCATGGATCGGTATTATTGTCTGTATTAAGCTAAATAGAGGGTTATATAATGTGAAATTGCATAGGGGGTGCAATTTTGCGACATTACATTTTCCCCCACTTTAGCGAATATATGTATTCTAAACATGTGTGAGCTAAAGTAGAAAAAGGTAGAGGAGAATATACCCAAGTCAAAGAGGACACATGTCTTCAATAAGGTATATGTGATGTAGAAAAGTTGAGCTAGGATGTAAAGAGGACATGGGTCTTCCATCTCGCACAACTGACTACAATCTTACCACATACATGTTAGTTGTAGACAAACACGCTAGGTGGAAAAGTGAAAATTAGACATGATAAATCCATAGACATGACATAAAATAATTCAATAAGATGCAATGATGTTGATAGGTATTGATAGCAAGGCTAGAGACCATATGACAAGCAAAATCCTATGGCTGTTGTAAACTACATTGTAGGACAGTCACAGTAAGATAGGTCTAGTCGGGTTGTCCCCAAAGATGACAAGACATAAGACATCAACACATAATTTTGAGACAAGTTTTTGAATATTTTTTGAAATAGGTAGATATGATAGCCACCCCTTAGAATGATGTGTGCTATGCAAAGGAGCACATGTCATTCTATGGAGAAGAGAAAGACAAGAGATATTGTGGCATGAGATACATAGCGAGATGTATTTGTGGAATGTTGTCATGTGAGGGAAAACACATATAAACCACAACATCATTAAGAAAAGATGAAAAAATCAAGAGCACAGGGGGATATGATTATTTGGGGTTAGAGCTAATAATAAATATAGATAAATATAGTATAATATGTGTGAACTATCATCACCCCCCAAATAGGTTGAAATAGGAAGAATAGCACATTAAGATAAAACAAAAAATTGGGTCAACATGGAAGAGGCCTAAATTTTCCCATTCTTTAGATCATTCCCAATGTGAAAAGATAAATTTTACAACAAAGAGAAGAATAATGAGACAAATAGAAGAAGGTTTATGACAATTTATCTCTTATATTGAAGCACCTCCAAAGGTAGCAAGGATCCTCCAAGAGAGAGCACAAAACATAAACATTCAACTATGGGGAAACATGAACAAATAAACAAGTCTAATCTAAAGATGAAGAAGACGAAGCACCAATCTAGTTTGACACCTCCAATAGGTCTTCTTTCTCCCATTCTAGATCATTGTATGGGGAGGGAGGATGAGCCTAAAGGGGAGGTTAGTGAGGGTGGTACCAACCAACTAGCCTACAATAAGAGCTAAGAAAGAAGGCCCCTCAAGGTATTTGTCGCTAAGCTCTTATCAGAATAAAGTCATTAACCTTGAAATGATTGAGGAAAAAATAGGGATATCCTCCAACGAGTCAAACATACACTTCTCCAGAGTGAAATGTGTTGATTAGGTAGGAGGAAAATGAGAAATTAAAGAGTTAGTGCCAACCTTCAAAAGAGGGGCAATGACGAACTTTAGAGAAGGAGGTGCCTCCTTCGTCACAAGAATAGTGCAAGCCAAGGAAGAGTAGGATGGAGGAGGGACATAAGGATTTTTAAGACCTCTACTAGAGGAAAGGTCATTCTCCAACTTGCGCTTTAGTGGAGAATGTGAGTTCCTCTTGAAAAAAGAAGACGAGGGAGAAGATGGAGAAGGAGCCATAAAAGACACGACCCTCGTGTAAGGCATGTTAATGAGCTTGGGAAATGGAGGAAGATTGGGAAGAGAGGTAAGTAAAGGTGGCTCCACAAAGGGAGCAATGAACAGTTGCACCCTTTTAGGGCTAGGTTCATTAGCATCCACTAGGGCAGCCAAAAGCAAAATAGAGGCGATGGGAACTGAAGCAGAAGTAGAAACAAAGACAAGATAAAAAAGAGGGGTAGCAATAGGAGGGTGCCCCTCAGTCTTCTACAAGGCCTCTCTCTCCCAAGCTAAGGCACATTGATGAAGCTTTCTCTCTCATATAAGGTGGTTGTAGCGGCTATGGGCACCAAGGAGGGTGGGTTGGGAAGACTTCGAGGGTTCTTGCTCCACTTGAGAAGTGCTCTTCACAACCATTGCCAATGAAAGAGTTACTTCCTAAGAAGAGACGTGAAGATGAAAAAAGATAAGATCAGGGATCTCAACAGTGGGCCTCTTTCCTTTATCCACCTTGGGAGTAGGTGGAGGGGCAAGAAGAGACCACAAAGGCTGAGACGAAGAACAACCCCATGAGAATTCTTTCCCTTACCATAGATAGTGGGTCAAGGTGTTGTGGGTAGAACCAAAAGCTGGAAGACCAAAGGGTTTGACTTTCACAACACAGGTGTCTTGCCTTTTCCTGTGCCAATCATAGTAGAAGGAATGAAGGATGCCACTAGAGGTTGGGTAGTAGAAGAAGATGCAAAAGAAGAAGGAACACAAGGAGAAGGCCTAAGGGCAAGATCTTTCTTGTCCTTACCCTTTGGAGGGGAAGAAGACAAAGCACACCATTGTGCACACAAAGAGGCCTTCAAAGAAATAGCCTAAGCATAAGGAGGAAAACCACTTTTAGGCATTGAGCCCCTAGTCTTATACCTACAATAATCTTTGTATAATAAGTCTCCTTTGGGTGGTAGAGGTGTGATTAGTGTGGACCAAAAGTGATTCAAGGAGAAGTCCCTAAGTGATACTAGTGGTCTATATCCAGTATCTTGGATGGTATTTATGGTACCCTCATAGGGAACTTCAGGAATTTGTGGATAATTGAGGCAACTATGTTCATAGAGACTAGCCACATGGGATGCCTAGTCTAACTTTGAAGAGGTCAAACTTGGGCATCACTACAAATGGGACCTCTAAGATTTTAGGTCCTACCAAGACTGGCAAAGAAATGGAACCAATTGACGGGATAGAAAGACAATCATGCATGCAAAGCATGGTCTATGACTCGTCACATTTCTCCTTATGTAAATTATTTATAAAAAGAGTCTCTTCCATGACAACATTATCTTGGCTTGTGGGACCAACCATAACACTAGTTACAACATTATTATTGATGCAAGCCAAAATATACAATAGAGAGGGCTCTTTGTTCAAAGGAAAGTCACATGAGGTGAATGTAATATCAGGTGAAACACTCATGTGAGTTGGAGGAGGAATGTAAGTGAATGAGACCATGTTCACATACTCAAATGGACCAAGCTTAGATGAAGAGGTAAGAGTTACAAGGTTTGAAAAATATGACGGAAAGGGATATGTGTAGATCTATACCTAATTGTTAGGTTTCACTATAGACTTGTTAGAATTATGATTTTTCCCATCGAGGTGGATGGTACCATCATTGATGTAGTCTTGGATTACATGTTGTAGATGAACACATCTCTTAGTATCATGACCAACTACTCGGTGGTATTGATGAAATTTGTGTGCGTTGTACCACTAGGGATAGGGCTTGAAATGTGGTCATATCTCAGGGAGAGATTATGCCATATTTTAATAATCTTCACAAGATATTTGCATAAGCTTCTAAGGATTTTGTAAAGATTAGATATTTTCCTATAGAGTTTTTATCAGTAGGAATAGTGACCACGTTCACTATTGCTTTATCTTTTCTCGACTCCCCAAAGATAAACATGGCTAAATGGCCATCCAAATGGGAGTGAGAGGAGGAACCCTCGTACTATGCAACCATTTGTTTGTAATCACACAAGGGAACACACAGATGGGTGAAGGAAGGATATTTCATCAAAAGAAACTTGTCTTGTAGTGTCAAGAATAAGTTGCCAATGAACACTCATTGTACGTCAAAATTTGGAAGGGCATACGATATTTGAGAGAAGATGGATTGGTATCAAGTGATGAAATCAATAACCTTTTCATTGGCACCCTACTTGCATTAGATGAGATCAATGAAAGTGACCTTCAACACAATTATCCTATAATTGTTGTAAGAACTAATTCACTAGTTGGTTAAAATATAAAATGGAATTACCATGCAAAGAGCAATACCACTCCAAGGGAACATCCTTGAGAGAATGCGGTAATATTTTTGTTAGCAATGCATCATGATGGAAAAATTTAGTACACATGGCATTGAAGGAGGAGACGTGTTTGCAGGTCCCCTCATCCATTGTACTTGTCAAACTTAGGGATCTCCATCCCTTGAGGGATGGGGGTACTCAAGATAGAAAAAGATAAGGGACTATGATGACAATAAGGTTTGAACATAGGTTGGGAGTTGGAACTAGCTAAGCTTGCTAACTAAGATTGTATCAGTCCCATGTTCTACACTAAGGAAGTGAGGATAGTATTTGTAGTTGGAGTATGACTAGCACTCTAACTAGAGGTACAAGCTGAAGCATTAGAAGTGGAAGGGATTCAAGTCTTAGATGTAGGAACCTCAAAGTGCAAAGGAATTTGGCTCACCTTGATTTTAGGGATTTATAAAGATTCAGTTGTGGGAACATCAACAATAGAGGGACTCATTTCAGCCATGTATACAAACACACCAAACATAAATTGTTCAACTGATGATCGGTGAGCTTCAATTGCATGTCTTGGGTATTACCCAAGGTGGAGGTATATATAATGGGACATGGGTCTCTATAATGTTGACTATCCCACGGAGGATCTCCAGAACTCTATGATAAAAAATTAACAAATTCCTCAAATTGTGAAGGACAAGAGCGACTTTAGAATAGGTGTCTTCTTTCTTCAGGAATCCTTCAAACTCTTCAAGCCTTCCCTCCAAGTATTGAATCTGATCGATAGGAACATATAGAGTAGACTCCTCAAAAATGAGGGAAGCATATTTTGGAGAGGATTTAGATAGGGAGGTTGGGGAAGTATGTCTTTGAACATAATGATGGGTGAATTCAGCTGAGAGTCTTATGGTGCACTCTTCAAAATATGAACCCAAACGGGGAGGATTGGACCTTCTAGAACCCATATCTACATGTGGGTAACTCCTTACTATGTGTCCAAAGGTAGTGGATTGGGTTGTGAAATTCATAAAAGAGTGTCATAATGTGCCACCTAGTACACGTCTTGGCACAAGAGAAGAATATTTTTGACACAGATTAAGGAAATAGAGTTTCATGCTAGGTTCGCCAAAATGTAGAGAAGGAGATTTGCCACATCCATGTCCTAGGACAACTAGGGTCTAAAGGGAGAAAATTGTCCTCAACTACCTCTATGGCTACACTTGAGTGATGAGAGACAAGAAAAGGGGAACAAGAGAGAGAGGTTTGACTGTGTTTTATGTTTTATGACATGTTTTGGAAAAATAGGACTTTGAGGACTGAAAGAGTATATTATATAGGTCTCTAGAATGACCAGAATAACTCTTGGCTAGAGGACGTCAATGTGGGACTCAGACAATAATGTGGTGCGTTGTAGTCTTAGGGACTCACTAGCATCTTGTGTAGATAGAGAGTTGGACTTGTAGATAGAGACTTATCAAATCTACTAGGTACTCAAAATCTAAAGTCTAAATTTCTAGCTGAACTAATAGAATGCTAAAATGAAAGAAAATGATAACAAAAAAAATACTATAAGAATCTAAGCATAAGTGCACCAAGTTGCGACACAAAAAAGGTGCCAAATTGGAAAAATCTGAAAAAGCCTATTTTATGTGCACCAAATTTGGAGCAAGCATAATATGGTATTACAACAAGTCAACAACATAAAAAGGCATTTTCTTGTTGGAGAAAGCATAGAACCAGATAAAGGTAGAGAATTATGGGCCTATATCACAGGTCAACTGACTTTTTGACCATTTTTGGAAAATTCCATTTGGCACTTGCCAAATTTGGCAAGCATCCAATGTGTTGCAAAACAACCTTCTAATTGGGTGAGCACCAAATGTTATGTTTGGAGGCTTTGCACTTTGGCAATCAAAAAATATGCTATATAGAGAATTTGTAATTTTGAAAGCCTTGACCCTAGATATAGACCTACAAAGGGGAGAGAGAAGAGTAGGAGAGACCTAGTGGAGTAGCAAGGGATAGAGGGAGAGACATAGATATGGCTAAGAAGGGATGAAGATGCAGAGAAGGATTATACCCTCAAGCCTCAACCTTATATCTTACACCCTAATCCCTCAAACCTATACGTTAAACCCTCAACCCTATACCCTCAACCTTGATTGTTGAAACCTAAACCCTCTAAACCCTCAAACCTTAAGCCCTTTATCCCTCAACCCTTAAACCCTAATCCCCTAAACCTATAACTTAAACCCTAATACCTCAATCCTCAACCCTTAATTTCTCAACCCTCAACCCTTAAACCTTAAACCATTAAACCCTCTACCCTATACCTTAAATCCTAATCCCTCAACCCTATACCTTAAACCCTAATACCTCAACCCTCAACCCTTAAGTCCTCAATTATTAAACCCTTAATCCCTCAACCCTTAAACCCTCAAACCTTAAACCCTAAAGCCTTAAACGCTCTACCCTATACATTAAACCCTCAACCCTATACCTTAAACCCTAATCCATCAACCTTCAAATCTTAAACCCTCAAACTTTAAACCCTTAACCCTTAAACCATAAACCCTTAAACCCTTAAACCATCTTCCCTCAACCCTTAAACCCTCAAACCTTAAACCCTAAAGCCAAGTAAACTCTTAAATCCTCTACCCTATACATTAAATCCTCAACTCTAATCCCTCAAACCTATACATTAAACATTAATCCCTCAACCCTAAACCATAAAACCTAATCCCTCAACCCTCAAACCTTAAACCTTTAATCCCTCAACTCTCAACCCTTAAACCCTCAACTCTCAACCCTCAACCGTCTACCCTATACATTAAATCCTCAACCCTAATCCCTCAACCCTATACCATAAAACCTAATCCCTCAACCATATACCATAAACCCTAATCCCTTAACCCTATACCTTAAACCCTAATACCTCAACCCTCAACCCTCAAACCTTAAACCCTTAATCCCTTAATCCCTCAACCCTTAAACCCTCAAACCTTAAACCCTTAATCCTTCAACCCTCTACCCTTAAACCCTCAAATATTAACCCTCAACCCTCTACCCTATACGATCAACCCTCAACCATAATCCCTCAACACTACACCTTAAACCTTAATCCATCAACTCTATACTTTAAACCTTAATCCCTAAACCCTCAACCCTTAAACCCTAATCTCGCAAACCTCAACCCTCTACCCTATACCTTAAACCATTAAACTCTCAACCCTTAAACCCTAAACCCTTAAACAATTAAACCATCTACCCTATACATTAAGCCCTCAACCCTAATCCATCAACCCTATACCTTAAACCTTAATCCCTCAACCCTTAACCCTTAAACCCTAATCCCTCAACCATCAACTATAATCCCTATTCCTAAACCCTCAACCCTCTATCCTTTACTTTAAGCCCTAATAACTCAATCCTCATCTGTTAAAACCTCAGACCTTAAAGCCTCAACCTTTAAACCCTAAACCCTTAAAACCTCTACCCTCAACCCTTAAACCCTTAAACAACCAACCCTTAAACCCTAATCCCTCAACCCTTAACCCTTAAACCATCAACTCTTAAACCCTTAAACTCTCTACTCTATACATTAAATCCTCAACTCTAATCCCTCAACCCTATACCTTAAACTTTAATCCCTCAACCCTCAACCCTTAAACATTAATACCTCAACCCTATACCTTAAACCCTAATCCCTCAACCCTTAAACGATCAAACCTTAAACCCTTAATCCTTGAACCCTCAACCCTTAAATCCTCAAATTTCAACCATCAACCCTATACCATAAACCCTAATACCTTAACCCTTGACCCTTAAACCCTCAAACCTTAAACCTTTAATCCCTTAACCCTTAAACCCTCCACCCTATAAATTAAACCCTCAACCCTAGTCTAAGGGTTTAAGGGTTTAGGGATTAAGGTATTACATACAATTGTGTGTCTAATAGCATGAGCTTAAAAAACCATTGACCCCACATTTAATATTGGGTACTTTATTTAAAATTACTTTTTCCCAATATTAAATAAATACATTTTATAACTTATGTCCCAATGTTACAACACATAAAGTGGTCCCAAGAATGCTAGACCCATGTGATGCACACACTCTTAGATTCCCTAGGTGCACCATATAATAAATGATATAAATAACTATATTATGACATTATGCAAGGTGTAAAACACCCTTTTTCCTAATACAACCTTAATCCCTCATCTGCCAGCTCAGCAACAAGATCTAATGCCTCCATCAAATCCTCAATCTCAGCCACCTAAACCATCTCAAATACCTACCCAACCTGCACCTAACCCTAAAACTAAGCCTGTTCAACAAGATTATGCTAACAAAGCTATCCAATACCCCACATATGGGGTAGAGGTGAGTGACCTTCATCTCATATCAGGGAAGCAACTTGGAAGACCTTCATCTCCCATAATTATAGAATTAGACAATGAAGAACCTACAAAGGAAGCCTCAGATAACCCACCTTTGGAATGCTAGTCCAATCAAGGACTCCAACCCACATCACATCCAAAGCCTCCATTCCCTAAACTTTTGGCTATCCAACGACAACATACACAGGTTGAAAAAGACCTTTTAGGCCAATTGAAGGATGTCAACATTAAAATCCCTTTAATCCAAGCTATCAAAGATATTCCCATCTATACTAAGACTGTTAGGGATATTTTACTTAAGAAGCCAGGAAGGAAGAGAAAGGACCCACAAAAAGTTCATGTTTTGGGTAATCTTACTAATATAATGTTGGGAAATATAATTGTTCCCAAATATACAGATCCTGGCAGTCCAGTAGTGGACATAAAATAAATGGAACTCTTATTAAAAATACTTTGATAGACCTGGGTGTTACAATTAATGTGACAACCAAGGAAACCATGAAGCTAGTACAATTAGCCAACCTTAGGCCTAATTGGACAGTCTTACAATTAGTTGATAGGTCTACAGTTATGCCTAAAGGAGTTATTGAGGACCTAGTCATTGCATTAGATTCTTGGGATTATCCTGTTGACTTTATAGTTATTCAACCCAAAGTTAATCTTAAAGGTTATCCATTGATCTTAGATCGACCTTGGTTAGCCACAACCAATGCCTTCATAGGCTATAGATCAAGAAAAATAATCATATCCAACAGAACTGTAACCAAGAATCTAGTACTTTATCCACCAACTCAGCCACATCAAGACCTTGAACAGACCATTTGGCCAAACCTAGATGATGAGGATAACTATTCATTACAAACCTTAATGACCATTAAGTGTAGTCCTCTGCTAGATATTCAAGATGAGGATAAAGTGATAGCTCATATCATACAAAATGACTGTGGTAGGCACCCACAGTAATAGACTTGTTTATCCTGTTTGCAACATCCTTTGGAAGGCATAATACGTACTAGTTCCTTACAAGAAGTATCCTAGATAATCCATACTTTGTTACCCCATAAATGCTTTCCGATCATACCCATATCTACCCTCTATACAATGCATGTCTATGCAATTAGAGGTCAATCTTGGAAAGATGTTGAACGTTAATAGCGCATTGACTAATGAACAACATAAATCCTTGCATACTGTGCTACAGGCACATGCAACAACTTTTGCATGGGATTATAGTGATATGAAAGGCATTGATCCTGCCTTATGAATGCACAAGATTTACATCAATGATGGCTACAGACCCATAAGGTAGCCACAAAGGCATATGAATCCAACCCTTAGAGAAATTGTAAAAGCTAAACTACAGAAGCTTTTGAATGCAAGATTCATATATCCTATCTCAGACAATGAATGGGTTTCACCATTAGTCATAGTACCTAAAAAGGGTGGTAAATGGAGAGTCTATGTTGACTACAGGGAACTCAATACTACCACTAGGAAAGACCATTTTCCATTGCCATTCATTGACCAAGTTTTAGATTCTTTGGCAGGGAAGAAATATTTTTCCTTTCTTGATGGTTTCGGTGGTTAAAACCAAATAAAGATTGCACTTGAAGATCAAGATAAAACCACATTTACCTGTCCCTGGGGTACCTATGCATATTTTGTTTTACCTTTTGGTGTGTGCAATGCTCCAGCCACATTTCAAAGAGTAGTGCTTAGTATATTTTTTGATATTCTACAAAAAATATTGTAGAGATGCACTGAAAACAATTTATCATTAAGCAATGAGAAATATTTTATGGTAATGATAGTGTTAGCTCTCAAAAATGCAGGCGAAATGCCTCAAGAGGTTGCCAATCTCTTGGTATGTTTCAGGGTAACAGACAAGGTCAAAAGATTTAGACCTTCTACTCTTCAGGTGCTGCTAGACCTAGGCGGGTGTACCTATCTGAGTGAAGCAGACTTGACTTTATGCTTATCTCTTTGAAATGTTTTTCCCACAATGGTAGATGGGAGTGGACAAATGAAACCTGATTTGGTATAAATTGTATACCAATATTAAAACTAAAACCTAATATGTTCAGTTAACAGATGTAAAAAATATGAATGAAACTAAATGGTGAAAAATGCAGAGACTAGTGCCTTATTGGGTATGCAGAGTCAAATGAAATCTAAATGAGCAACTTCTTTCTAGAGAATATTCAAATTGTTTGGCATATATTTTTGTTTATAAGTTGTATAAACATGCAAGACTATGACTACCAAGTTCTTCTTAATGATCCAGATGAATTTCCCTGATTACTGTGATCAATTAAAAGGATTTAATCTTTCCTTGAAAGAACCGATCAATCAACCACACAGATACAACAAATGTGCATTGATAAATTGAATATAAACTTGTTACATCAATTTAAATAACTAGAAAGCATCAATCTTGGAGACAACTTTAGTAATACTTTCAATAAGCACAACAGACAATTGACACCAGAAATATGTTGCCACATTAGTTGATTCTCATTAATAACTCCATTTTGAAATCATACATCGTAGTCTTTTTTCTGTCAAAATTATTTTCCTATCCTACCTACTTATTCTATCTACTGTCCTATTTTTATGATCGAAAATGAAAATTTATACACCAGTATTTGAAAAGACACATTGCTTTGTAATCACATGTCGGCGACCAACTGTATTCAAGTTTCTATTAACATTCACCAAACACTCGCCGAGAGAACATGCAGTCATATCAAAGTCCAATGTCTCATCGACAATCATCCCTTTCACCTTGTGTGTCGTTGTGACAATTCAGAGTCAAGGAGATGTTCCATAGATCATATTGTGTCTTACCGAGATACACCTTGTAGTACTCTTCTAGTCGTTGAGACATTAATTTTCTCACTGATAAAACCACATTTGGCGAGACATACGGGTCAGCAAGACTACGTAACTTCATTCTGATAACCTTTTGGTAGAATCCCTATTTTCCTTATCAGCAAGACCCAATGTATTCGCTAAGACCTCACTCCGATACCATTTATTCTAGCCGATAAGTCTTTATGTGCGCTAGTCGGTAAGACATGATGAGTTTGCTATGACTTCATTCCGATGATGACTCTCTTGCCAATGTGTTCTATTTCTGTCGCCGAGACAATGAACAATGTCCTATCGAAAGGTGCCTATAGGTAAATTTCGATCGGTGTGACATTAAAGAAGTCTTTCCAATAGGCAACAATAGACGTATATTAGCAAAAAAAAGCACTATGGATCGGGGAGACCCTCATCAACTCATGCCGATAAGAATTTTACTGTGAGATATTCGAGACTTGATGGATTTTACAGGAACCACATGGAAAAATATGAGCAAAATGTTGTGAAGAGAGGATTTTGTGCTTATGGTAAGGACTCATTTGGAAACTCATGGATGTGAACAACTTGTAAAATTTTCAGAATTTTACAGTTCTAATAGTGGCTCTGTTTGGGGATGAATGATTGTGAGATCATTGCAAGGATCCAGATTTCTAGGTGCGCAGACCAGACTCAAGATGATGAATCAGTGAGAAAAATGGAAATGGAAATGAATTTGAAATGGAGATGAACAAAACCCTAAACTACTATGCATGGAAAAGGATTTTAAGAGGATTATCAAGAGTTGTCCATGCACTAGCAACTCTTAATCCTCTGTGTTTTAACTTCATTTGTTTTGAGCTGTTACGGTCTAAAATTCAAACCATAAATGATGGCTCAAGGCCATCCAAAGGAAAGGCCCATACTTTCCTCTGTCAAACACCCAAATTCTCTTTGAGTTCATCAGATTCTTCTTGAAGATATTCATGCAATCTTCCCAGTCACTGTTATTGAAAGTTTTTAGAGAATCATCATGCTTAGCTTGGCCCAAATTCCCTTCACCGTTCTGCAGTTCAAATTCTCCATCATGGGACAAATCTCTATTATCTTCAACATACAAAGTACATGCATATTCAATTCAATATTTCTCATTATCTTTCTCACTATTATGTATTATAAAACACTCTCCCAACTGTACTAAAAATTCACCATCAAAATGCTTCTCTTAAGAATAATTTTTTTTTGTCATATCAACACTGTTTGAGACAAACAAATCTGAAACCTTTTGCACCTCTTCCATATCACCATTTGGAAATGACACTGGATTATGACTCATATCTTCAATATCATGCATATATGAACCAACCAATGCTAGACTTCTATCATCCTTGGTATGCAAATAAATGTCTTCTCCACATGAGTTAGAAATTTCAAAATCACATACCTCTTCTTGAATGGACACAGATTTTTGATCAACTTCAAAGGTTTCTCCATCATTTTGAGAAATGCATTGGGAGTCATATGAATCATTGCACAAAGAACTTTCACTGTCAAAACAAATGTAAGCTGGACACAAAACTTTAGAATCATCCTTGTGTGCACATCTCTGGTATTCAAGAGTTAGCAAATCTGAAATTTGTTCACTGCTGAGTGAACACGTTTCTTCTTCCATATATTCTATTATTTCTCCCTCTTCTTGATCTCCACAAGAGCTGGAAATATCTCCTTGCTGTAAATCAAGATTTGCATGATTTCCCTCAAACTCTTCCTCACTGTGACATGATACACAATCCCCTTCCATTTCATTTTCATCAACATGGAAATTTTCAAGATCATTGTAGTTATTCTCTTCACATGTCGATGTACTTTCCTCTTCATTTGAGCACGTTCCATCCTCATCATGGAGTGGATTAAAAAAGAAATCATTTTGTAGCACATGTTGGCCAGATGTCATTTGAGATTCTTCTATTATTTGATCACACAATAGTTTTGAAGAAAAAATAAAACTATTTTCAAGTGTGCAATCTTCTTGTTCATCAATCATGTTCTCATGGTTATGAGCTGCAGCTAAAGGGTTTATTTGTTCACTATCAAATGGATCCACATTTTCCATTGCTTCTTCCTCTTGATTACCACAATAACTGCAAGAATCACCTTGCTGTAAATCAGAATCCATAGTTTCATCTTCACAATTTGAATATTCACTGGATCCCTCATAACATACATTGCTTTCCCTATTACAATTTGTTATGCAAGACAAATCTCTTGTATCTTCATCTTCCAGGCTATTATGAGAATCATATTGACTTGCACATGTCTCATCTTCTATTGGATGCATTGTTTGATCAATTTCTCTATACTCATTAGAAATACAACTATTGGACTCAACATTGATAGTGCTCTCATACCTTATCCTCTCCATGGCATCAATGAATTTATTCACTCGATCACAGGCATGCTGTATTGATAATTCTGACCAATAGGCTGATTCAGGTTTCCAAACTTTTATGAACTGTGCAACAAAAATGGGTCTTGTAGGCTTACAATTAGGAGGTAGTTGCATACAGATATTTATCATCCTATTGTATAGAGAAATTTTATCTTCTCCTTCATGTCTCCTTATTTTAAGAAATGCATCAAAGGGGTAAATTCCACATTCTGATCCTGTGATGGAATCTTCACTTTGAGTATGTACATATTCATCTTCTTCTTCTTCAAATTGTTGATTCCAGCATACATATTGCTGCAAGTTCTGATTATTTTGAATCTCTAATAACTCATGGGAAGCCCAATTTGGTGCAGACAGATTTCCATATTTCTCAAGAAATTGATCCTGAAATCCTTGGAGAGAATCAATAGAAGCTATCGGTAGGTTATTAAACCAATCCCTAGCTTCATGAATGAGTGACATAATGAGTAGCCTCATATGTAAATCCTCATAAGGTATATCCAAATCTTGGATGAAAGCATTGAAATTCCCCAAATGATCTTAAGCAGTAATTGCACTACTCCCTGTAAACTTTGGAACAAGACTTCTCCAACTGCCATCCATAGGTATAAGTACAAATTGAAACCCCCGTCAATTGTCTCGACTGTCATGTATTGATGGGGAAGGGTATGATGCCGACCGGTACATTCCGATTATTGTATTGTGTATGAGAATGTGGCACATATTGTTGACCATGAGGTGATTGTGGTGAATATATATTCTGTTGTGCATGATATGCATTGCCTCCATTGTGAAAATTTCCAATTGTATTATCAGGCACTTGAGGGGTCCAATGCCTTCCTGCATTTGTGTATTCATTCTTATTGTAAAATTCT
>VDFB02000068.1:0-18332 GCA_007258455.2 Sequoia sempervirens | reverse complement strand
GTTGTACACAATTGGGAGTGATTTGAAATTTCTACATAGGATTTTGAGAAACGCAAAGTTAGGGTGCTCCACTATGGGTCCCTCTCCCCTAATTCCTCTCAGCTTATTCAATACAAAAAAAAAAATTAAGTGCATGAAATGACAGGAGTAAATCCATTCCAGCGCAAGGGGCATTAATCAAATCGAGTTCACACACAAACCCTCCTTTAGAAGTTTCCAATTTTGACTGATTCAAAGATCTTAGCTTTACCACGTTATTCAATTCAACGAAATATAGAAATAATATTTTTTTATGTTTATTTTGATAGAATATCTTAATACAATTATGTATTGATAAATAATTAGTGTTTCTTAATTAATGAAATTTTTGTTTATTTATTTATATCAATTTTGAACAATTAGTAAAGAGTACAGATTATAAAAAAAAAAATCAAATTAATTTATTGTTGGCGGTGAATTTTCCTAGAGTCGTGTTGTGTACATACATATGTATACATGTATGTATCTATGTACAAATGTATATAAAGTTTCTAACTTGAATCTATAAGATAATCCCTCTAAGTTCTACCTATTAGTGGGGGAGACATTAAATCAACACATTGAAAGAACCCAACCCTCTCTAACCATTAGTTTAACAATGAAGCACAAAACTTATAATCCAAAAATGTGGAGTACAAACACAAGACTAATGATCATCCTTTTAGTTCACTTTGTCTTTTATTCTCATAGACATACAATCAAGTCTATAGTTAAACAACTTATCCAAGATGAACCATTTTCACAACACATGTGTACCACATCATAAACACATCAAATGAATTATATGATGTCAACCAAGTCCTTCCAACACTTAGAAAGCACAAAAGTACAAGGCATATACAAGACAATTATGGCTTGCATATAATTTAATAATTTACATAATTGATAACACTAATATTGATTAACAATAAACACCCAAGATCATATATAAAACCTCCAAATGACTACTACTCATGCTTGATACTATAACAACACTCATCATTTGATGCCATACATCTTGACAAATCATCATGTTCTCAAGGTAGAATAAAATGCATCCTATCACCTTAGCACAATCCCCTTATCTCAACATGTGAAACCAATTTACAATCACAAGAAACACAAAAACACAAAATACACGATAATAGTAATTATGTAAAATATAATGAACTTATGACTCAATAGTTTGCAAGCACCTTGCAGAATGATGCAGCCATAATTAGAGGACTAAAGGTAGATGCTTCAGAGGCAACAGTGTTAGAAGTATCAAGATTACCAAGAACAAGGGAAGAATTTCTAGTAAGAGTAGATGCAATTGTGGCTAGGAATGATTTTTCAATGCTAGGGGAGAATTTAGTTTTTTCATCTCAAGATACAAAAAGATTTTCTTTACCTTGAATTTGGGCTTTTTTTGCTTCTTACATTGTTACATATTTGACCTACGATGCTACAAAATCCCTATTATACACTATGCAATTTAAACTCCTTAGTCACTTACGTCATCAGAGAACTATGAATGTCTCAAATTTCTTATACAATCTCTTGAAAAAAATGTATGTTGAATATAAGAAGAAAAGAAACCAATCTTCTTTGTCACATTTTTTCTTGGTCACCTTGTTAAATAAATGAAGTCTCATAATCCAATTTCCCAATGTATCTTGGGAAGATTTCTTAACCTACAACAATATAAATGGCATTCTCATAAGGCCAAATACATAGGAGTTAAACAAAGAACAATAAATGGGAGAACCTTTTAGGACTACAAAAGAGGAAAATAAATCTTATGTTTCACATATTGCCTCACCTACCTATAACACTGGGGAACAGGCAGAGCAAGAAACTCAACATGCAACTTTTGGGGAGCAACCTATAATAGAAGGAGTCACAAAAACCCCTACATCTTCCAAGAGCCCTTTTAGGCCCCATAAGAGAAAAAGTGTAGCTCTACTTCTAAACCCAAGGAGAATATGAAGAGTCCAACACAACCAAGGAGGCAATCACACTTCCTTAGAAGGAAAGGGCATATAAAGGGAAAGGTTAAAAATCAAAAGAAAAAGATTTTTGTAGTTGAGAGTGAAACATATATTGAAGAAGAAAGGGTTTCTAGTGGTGATAAGCAACCTAAAATATTATAGCCTCTATATTTGAGCAATAGTTTAGATTCAAATTTAGAGGACTTATTTACATCTAAAAAGAATAACATAACTCCAAGAAGCCATGCTTCTAAAGAAGGTTTTGTTCCACCTGAGGAGGTTGAGGAGGAAATATTTTTGGAGAAAGAAGAGGAGTTACTTATAAAAGGAAAGAATGAGAGAAAGGAGTTACAATAAGCCTTGCAAATAATTAAAGAGATAGAAGAACAACTTAAAGGATACTAGTAGAGGGAGGAAGGATTAGAAAACAAAATTCGAGAGCTAGAGAAAAGGTTGTATGTCTTTGATCAACAAGGATTAGGATTGGAGAAGTTGGCACAATTGACACTTTCTGAAGTTAACAACAAGAATCCACATCATCTGAATCAAGTTGCAACCTTGAGAATTCTAGAAACCCTTCTCTGTTGGTCCTTGGAATTGAATTGTGGAATAATATAAGGGAATTCTCTTAGAAACAAAAATCTTAGGAGAAAGAAAAATTTAAGTTGATAACAACACACATTAAGAAAATTGACCAAAAAAATACAAAATTAAGAAACTGAAGGTCAAAATAGAGGAGTTGGCTAACAAGATGGTACAGCTTTTTGAAGTGTAAGACCCTCCCTACTAGGGTTTATACATATACTTGAAGAAAAGTTTTTAATTTTTCAATTTAGTCAATTAATTAGTGATCTTCTAGTCTCTATATCTTTACCTACTTTATTCTTGGAAACATATAAGTGATCAACCCCAAAAATGTAGGATCAACTATGTGAATTTTATTTTCATAACCTAGCTATCCCTCATGACTCTACATGGAATCCACTCATGTTTTTCAAAGATGTAAAAAATAAAGAGTTAGATTCATTTATAAGGAATGAGTAGCAAAGATGGTAGATATAGAGGGATTATCAAGAAAAATAAGTCATTTCCCTCCTAATTAGGGTAGAAGATGAAAATCCTCATGAGGTGGTGGATGAATGGATCGGATTGGTAGAATTAAGGAGAGCAAGGGAGAAGATTCTGGAATACAAAGAATGGGACTATAAAAGGTTTCAAGAGTTTTCAATAGGGATTGCAAATAGACACTTGATTTCTCTCAAGAAATATGGAGATAACAACCCCAGAGTTGTGAAGAAAATAACCCCACTTAGTTCTTAACTATCTTGTAATAGTAAAAAGAGCCCATAAGTATATATCAAAATCCCTTGAAAATAACATCACTTGGTTCCCCTTGGCATTCCACCCTCCTCTTCTCCTATTCCAATTTCCATATTGCACTAGAAAAAGAAAAGAGATCAATGCAGCATAAGACACCAAATGGGAGAAGATATCAAAATATAGAGGGTTTTACTTGATGTTGGAAGAAAGGGTTACCAATATAGTGAACTATAGGGAGGTTGCAATTCAATATCACTTAAGGCCCTAAGTTGCTTGAAGACAAGGAAGAATTTTTAAGTTGGGTGGATGATGAGCCAAAAGAATATCCTATTTCCTTGCTTTATTTACATACTTTTATCTTATTTTTTGCTAAAATTGGAAAGACATTACAAGGCCTTTTTATATACTTTAAGAATTTTAAAGCATTTGAAGTTGATATATGTTATATCAATATTTGTGTGTATGAAATACAAATGTTTTTGAATTTAGGATAATTTCATTTTTTATTGTAGTTCTTAGCAATGAAAATGTCTTCAAGAAATAAGGACTAACCCAAGTGCAACAAGGAACCTATCAACCCATAGCAGAAGAATGATAGTCTAATGCAAAGGAGTTAATTTCTTACAACATGATCACACTTTTAGACAAAGATGGAGGTAGTCATTTAAGGACAAGATCATGGATGACCAATTGTCACTCCTATCTTTTAATAATTCATGAAGGAGAAAGGAGTTCAAGTTCCAATGAGGAAAAATATTTATAATAGGAACTAATCTATTTGGACATGTTTTTAGTTATAACAGTTAATCTTGATTAAGTGTAGAGTCCTTATTCAACTTCTATACTTTTGTTTCATTAATTATTATTTTATATTTCAGAAACTTATTCCTCTTCCTATCCCTATGGGAGATTTGACATCTTCTTTTAAGTTTGTTTACAATTCAGAAATAAATGGATTCTCGTGGACCGTATATAGTAGGGTACCCTATCGAGAAGTACATCTAGATTTTGCATATATTAGATTGAATAATATTTTCTATTAGATTCCATTCAACAACTTTGTGTATGATTGGAATGTAATAAAGAGAATATATTTTATGTAGACATAGAAAATATATAGATTGATATTACACCTTGATGCGATCTACTAACATCACCTCATCTGAATTATCCCTCGTCTAACCATTTTAATCAAATAGCTTGGCTGATTAAGGTCATCATAATTCCCCTTTTAATTAAATAAATCCCTCGATTTAATTAAATCATTGTCTATGTGTAATTAGCTAGGTCATTTCATCTTCTTATCTTTATTTAATTAAATAATCCATATTATTTGATTAAATCTCTAAAGTTCATCTAATTAAATTAAATAAATCAAACATTTATCTAATTTAATCTAACATCACCCCCTTTGGTTAAATAAATCAAAATATTTATTTAACTAGGTCATAATCATTTTCATCTCTTTTTGATTTATTTCAACCCACAAATCTAAATCAATTAGTCAAATCACCTAATCTCCTCTTAAATTAGTAAATCGATTAATTTAATCCTAATCACTCGATCACTCTAGATTTTTGCAACTTGCACATGAAAATCAATTTAATTGATTTATAAATCATCTATTTTCATTCAAAGGCATCGAAGATGGAATATTCCTCCAAATTTGAAATCTCCCCAAAAGGACTTGTCCTTCCAACAAAGCATTTAAAATCTCTTACATGTCTCGTTTTCTTGAGCTAGGTGGTACATTAACTTCACCTTTTTGCCTCATCCTTCAAGCCATATTTTGAATTTGAATCTCCCCTCTTTTGCTCATTCTTCAAAATGTGCTCATTCCTCAACCATTCACATGATGACATGTGGCTTCTTCTCATTTGTTGAATATTAGTCCCACATTCATCCTTTTTCCTCTTCTCTAATCTATCTCATCTATAAATGAAACTCATCCTTCATTTGATCCATCCTAATTAAATTAAGCTTACCATGCTCAAATCATTAGCAATTCTCATCCATTATCTTTGAATCTTAGCTAGGTTATGCAAATTTTTCTATTGGAGTACTCATCAAGCATCAACAAAGTGGATCACTCTTCAATCATTATCAAGCTTGCATCATTGGAGTTGGGAAAGGGCCAATTTTCACATCAAATTGGCACCAATTCCCCCATGGGATCAAGAGTTTGCATTGTCTTCAATAGGATTTAGCTTGCTTTATTGCTCTTTCATTTCATTCTTGTCTCATTTCCTATTTTAAACTTTGCTAATGGATTTCATGGGGAATCCTTGTTCTTGCTTTCATTTCAACCATCTAATGTGTTTGTTCTTATTGTTTTGTAGGTATTGCGATTGGGGTTCACACAATTTCAAAGCATGTTTCTTGAGTAATTGAAGAAGATTTCATGGATGTAGCAACTCAAGCAAGGTCCACTTTAGGTACTACAAATCCATAGATGTTAGTTAATAAATTAGATTATGCATTGCAGTTTAATTTTTAGTCTCTAGTTTACGTTATTATGAATGATGTATTATAATTTTTGAATTAAAAATTTTTATTTGATATTTTGTTCAATAATCTAGAGGCTAGTTGGATTAGGATATGATGCAAGATAATAATTATTTAGTTATAGTCATAAGCATAATAACTATTGAGTTACAATCATAAGCATAACAAATATTGAGTTATAGTCATAAGCATTAAGCACCCATAGCAATTAAGTAGTTCCTTGTATTTTCTTACTTTGTTTTGAAGATAGAAGCCAATTTCGATTAAAATATTTAAATGCATTTATTTGTGTTCAATTTACCTATACTCAGTCAATGTAGGACATTGAGAATTTATGAATGCATATATCTTGCCAGCATCATCTAAATTTTATGACTCCCTGGTTGATAATTCAATGAAGCCCCCTTTTGAACAATTAACTACTTAATATGAGGGATCTTTAGGTCTATTAAGCCATTTGTATGATCATCTACACCATTTAATTAGAAATTAAGTGAAGCTCTACATTTTTATATGTCATTACTATGATAATCCTTCATAAATCATGTCATAAAAAAGATTGCACCAAAATAGGACAAGTTGTATCTTAGATTTCATGGCACAAAGGAAAGTTTTTTCTAAAGCTATAGGGTCACATAGGGCCCCTCTACAATAACCTCTCTCAAATTATAAAAAACTTAAAACCATTTGATCATGGTGAATTTTTTTTTGCTGCCCAAAAAAATGCTAGATGCATGCAATGTGAAGTTGCAAGGTAGCCTACTTTTTGTTATGTTCATTGTGGGGAAAAAATATTAGTTCCAACACATTTGAGTGGGTAGTTTAGGCTAGGTGTACTCCTGTTTCACTCCCCAACTAGCCTAAACGTTCTGTACTACATTGTGTTGACGCTTTCTCTTAAGAGTCCTAAGTGTAAGAAAATTGTCTAACTTTGACAGATTGTATCTCAAAATTCATGGTATGTAGGAATATTTTGTTTGAACCTATAGGGTCTCATATGGCCCATCTACAATAACCTCTCTCAAACTTTGGAGACTCAAAACCATTTGGTCATGGTGAAAGCTTTTATGATGTCTCAAAAACCATCAAATGCACGCAAGTGAAATTACAAGGTAGCCTATTTTTTGTTATGTTTGTAATGGGGCCAAACCATTAGTTCCAACATGTTTGAGTGAGTGGTTTTATGCTAGTAATTCTCTTGTTTCAATCCTCAACTCACCCAAGCATTCTGACTACATTGTGTCAATGCTTTCTCTTAAGAGCCCTAAGTTGAAAAAAATGTCAAAATTTGACAGACTGTATCTCAAAATTCATGGTATGTAGGAAAATTTTTCCTAAACCTATAGGGTCTTGTAGGGACCCTCTATAATAGCATCTCTCAAATTTTGAATACTTGAAACCATTTGGTCATGGTGAAATTTTTCTATTGCCCCAAAAATTGTCAGATGCATGCAATGTGAACTTGCAAGGTTGCCTAATTTTTGTTCTACTTATTGTGGGGCCAAACCATCAATTCCAACATGTTTGAGCAACTGGGTTTATGCTAGGAATGCTCTTTTTTTACTCCCCAACTCACCCAAACATTTTGAGCTACACTATGTGGATGCTTTCACTTAAGAGCCCTAAGTGCAAATTTTTTTTGAACTTTGACATGTATATCTCAAAATTCATGGTATGTAGGAATTTTTTTTTTCAAACCTATAAGGTCTTGTAGGGCCCCTCTACAATAACCTCCCTTATATTTTGAAGACTCAAAACCATTTGATTGTGGTGAAAGTTTTTCTATTACCCCAAAAATTGTCAGATACATGCAATGTGAAATTGCAAGGTAGCCTAATTTTCATTTTGTGTGTTGTAGGGCTGAACTATCTATCCTAACATGTCTGGGGCGGCACTTATATGCTAGGATTGGTCTTTTTTGCACCCAAACTCTCTCAAACTTCTAGGCTATACTTTGTTGGTTCTTTCTCTTAAGATCCCTAAGTGTAAAAAATTGTCGAACTTTGACGTGTTGTATCTAAAATTTGGTGGCACCCACAATTTTTTTTTTGAACCTATAGATACATGTGAGGCCCCTCTACAACAACTTCTCTTATATTTATAAGACTCAAAACCATTTATTCATGGAAAGAGTTTTTTTGCTGCCCAAAAAATATCAGATGCATGCAATGTGAGTTGCAAGGTAGCCTAATTTTTGTTTTGTGCATCATGGGGTCAAATCATGAATGCCAATAGGTCTAGGTGGGTACATCTACACTAGTCATGGTCCTGTTTGCACCCCAACTCTCTCAATTTTTTTGGGTTAGACTATGCCAATGCTTCGTCTTAAGATCCCTAAGTGCAAAATTATCAAACTTTGATGTGTTGTATCTCAGAGTCAGTTACACATACACACATTATGTCTAAACTTATAAGTGCACATGAGGCCCCTCTACAATAACCTCTCTTAAATTTTGAAGACTTGAAACCATTTGATCATGGTGAAAGTTTTTCTTTTGTCCCAAAAACCATCAGATGCATGTAATATGAAGTTGCAAGGTAGCCTAATTTTTGTTCTATGTGTTGTAGATCCAAACCATTAATGCCAAAAAATCTAGGTGAGAATGTCTATGTTAGGCCTAGTCCTATCATGTACCCCAACTCTCCTAAACATTCTAGGATACAACGTACCAATGTTATCTCTTAAGATCCTTAAGTGTAAAAAACTATCAAACTTTGACGCATTGTATCTCAAATTCAGTGGAACATACAAATGTTTTACATCTTAACCTATACGTTCACCTAAGGCCCCTCTATAACAACCTCTCTTATATTTTGAAAACTCAAAACCTTTTGTCCATGTTGAATTTTTTTTATGTTGCCCCAAAAACAATCATATCCATGTAATGTGAAGTTGCAAGGTAGCCTAATTTTCATTTTGTGTGTCATGGGGCTGAACTATCAATGCTAACACATCTGGGTGGGCACATCTACACAAGGCATGATTTTTCTTTGCACCCAAACTCTATCAAGTGTTCTGAGGTACACTATTTCAGGCTATAATATAACTTTAATGTTTTCATTCTAAAAATATGAAAACACCCTTTGGAATATTTCTTGATCTTCAAAGAAAACAATGTCTCTCATAAAATTTTGGAAGCTTTGAGGTGGTGAGACATATACCTTTACAAAATACACACCTACTTGCTAAATGATACTCAATACATTTGATGGATTCACATCTTTGTCCAAATTCTCTAGAAAGATAACATGTGAGGAAGAAAATAACTTGTGTTAATCTTGCAACTCTTCTTCTCTTCTAGGTCAACAAGTAACATTCATAGAGATGTGTTCTACAACCTACTCCAAGATATTGTGTTTACCGTTGTTATTTTGAGTTCACCTTTTGACTTGTAGTCAATAAATTCATCTTTTAATGATTCCAATCACATACCACTTGGCTATAATAATAATGAGCTAACTCTTTAAGATACCACCTTCTTAACTATTCTTCTTCCATCAAATTCCTATGAGCAAAAGATTGTTTCCCTCGAAGGAAGTTTGGAGTGCATTAATAAAAAAATGGAGAAGGTTCTTGAGGTTAGTAAACATGTTATGTGCAATGGAGCCGAGGGTTTGTGTTTGATGAATAAGAAAGCTAGGAAGTGGTTGGGGGATAATTCTGGTATAAAAGATATGGTGGCTAGTGTTGGTGCTCAGTAGAAGATGGCGAGTGAGACGAGGCCTTCTGCTAGAACTCATAACAAGAACAAATTAAATGCTAATGCTAGTATTCCTCTTGAAGAGGTGATGGAAGTCATGAATGTCCATCAAAAAATCATTGATAGTGACTTGGAAGTGGCGAACATCCTCAAGAATCTCTAGTTGTGTTATGTTTTCTTTGCCTCTTTCTCGCCATTTGTGTGTTGGTTTTTGGTTGCTTGTTATGTTTTTGATTATTTGATGAAGCAACGGTTTATCTTGTAAAGGTTTTTAGGTTCCCTTCAAAACATATTTTACCTATAATAAAAAACAATTTCAATACACCTCAAATACAATTTTTTACATGATTTTAGTAGTAGCTAGTGAGTGGGAAGATTTAAATTTCCAACACAACTGAGTTCACCTTTTGACTTGTAGTCAGTAAATTCATCTTTTAATGATTCCAAGCAATCATTGTCATCTTTAGTATAATCAAATGAGCTAGCAGCTAACTCTTTACACACTAAGCAACATCTAGCACATACCACTTGGCTATAATAATAATGAGCTAACTCTTTAAGAAACCACCTTCTTAAATTTTCTATGGTAATAAAAAAAGATATATTCCATCTAATAAACAATGACAACCCACTTTTCTTAACTAATCTTCTTCCATACTTTAGGGTCATATTACAAAAATAGAACAAAATATTTTTTCATCTTTTGAGTTCTATTGCTATCATTTGTAATGTACCTATGTTTGTCCTACATTCATTAGGATTTTCCTAATGAAGTTATGGCAACCCCATTTAAGCTATGGTTGTTGTACATTCATTAGGATTGCACTAATGAAGTTATGATAGTCCCACTGAAGCTATGATTGTCCCAAGACAGTTAGGAAAGTCCTAATGATTTTAAATCCTATCTTAACAAGGTTATGATAGTCATAATAAAACTATGATAGACTCAAAAAACATATGATTTTCCTAAATATCATATGATCGTCCTAATGAAGTTATGATTGTCCTAATGAACCTATCACTATCCTAATAATATAACATACAATCCTAATGAACCTATGACTCTCCTAATAAATTTATGACAATTCTAACAATGAAGCTAAGATAGTCCTAATGAAGTTATGACAATCCTAGAACTAATCTCTATGTCATTTTTGTGCATACATGTTGAAATCATCATTATATTAAGGAAACGACCAAAGAATATAACATCAAATGAACATGAAGATAATTATGTGAGAACATATATAACATAGATGTAAGGACATAGGCTAGGTGATATAGACCTACGAACACAAAATTGTGTAGGTAAGGTGATATAGATCCATAGTGGATGCTAGTAGCAAAGTGGAATGTATGGGGGAAAGGAAAGGTGCCCCCAATGTACAAGGAAGGTAAGGTAATGTAAGAGTGTACTATTAAGGAGATGAAATCATGATGTCCCTAATATAAAGGTATAAAATTGATAGTGGTGTATACCAAAAGATGTGACACAAAAAAGGTGTCACTTTAAATTTTATGCACAAAATGAGCATTTAGTGACTTCCAAATTTAGCACTCACCAAGGTTTGGATGACCAAGCCTCAAACTAATTTTGGCAAGCACCACATTTGGTGCTTTCCAAATATGAAACTTGTTATAAAAATAAACTTCATTTTAATTTTTTTTCTATGCAACCCACAACACCTACATTTTTTTTGCTCCTTAACCCATTCTTGCCAAAATACATTTCTATTTTTTCACGTGGAGTTTGTGAAATATTCATCAAGATGCCACCAAGACACCAAGGAGTTCAAAGAGGTAAGTATATCTACCTTTTTTAGTTTCAAACTTTGATTAAATTGTACATTGAATTAGGTTTTTAATTAATTTTTTTTTTAATTTCTAGGAAATGGTATTCCACCCCCAAATGTTGAAAATACTCCATCACCTCCTCATGAATACCATCCTAAAAATGAACCAGATCAAACACCTCCATCAATTCCTAGACATCCCCTAGGAATGCAAGAAAACATACTATGACAAATAGAAGACAATAAAAAACAACTTGAGGAATTGATTACAAGGCTAAAATATAACGATGCAACAAACCCTTATAGGAGAGGCCTTGTTGAATACTTGAAAACTATTGTATATCATGTAGCATCAATGAGTGACAAATTTAATTTTTGGTTGAATACGAGGGAAGAAAAATAATAATTTTATGCAAACAAAATTTTGTAGGAGAAATTAAAGAAAAATAAAATTAAAAAATTTGACTTGTGTGACCTCTTCACCGATAAAAAATGAATCAACCTATAGCAATCTGATGTAAAATTTTCTCCATCCATTGATGCCACCATGAAGGGATAAACAATAATTTTTGGGATAGGTGGTGGATGGTTTTTGACTAACCTCCGTGCATTAATTATGAGGTGTCACAATACTTTTTGAGGAAAATCTATCTATTGTTATTTTTTTCCTCAATTAGAATCTAAACTTGTAGACATGAAAATGTACGAGTTGATCTTATGAACTTGATCCTGATTTAACTAACACCGCTTCATCTGAATCATCTCTTTTCTAACCATTTAATTGAATAACTGTGATTTGATTAAACTCATCACATTTCACCTCTTAATTAAAATATATCAATTTTATCTGATTAAGTCATTCTTTCCTATTAATTAAACATATCACTTTATTTGATTAATCCCTTTAATCCCCCTTTAATTTTTTTTAATAAAAAGAGGGTAAAAACTTTATTGAATTAGAATCAGAAAAACAACACAAGGATCAAAGAAACAAACCCACAAGGGGCCAACAGAACATGAATCAATTCACACCCAAGAAGCACCTCATATCCTCAACAACCCACTCCTCAAGAACAGGGGCCATGTCATTAGGAAGATTGCCCCAACCATCCACAAACCAAGAATCAATCTTCTCCGTCGCCCATCTAGCCAGCCCATCAACCACCCTATTCCACTCCCGCGAAATATGGCGGAAGACAATGGACTCTAGAGAAGCACACATAGAAATAATCTGCTTGACAACCACAACTAATTGCCAATTCACATCCTCCAACTGTCGCTTATGCAACATATCAATAACCACTTGAGAATCAGATTCACAAACAATCTGCCACCACCCAAGGCCAACCACACGCTCAATCGCCATAAGAATAGCACTAGCCTCCATGAGATTATTAGTATGCAGACCACGATACATAGAAAAGAAAAAACACCACCACTCCAAGGTTGTCTCTACCAACACCACCAACTCCAGCATGTCCAGGATTACCCCTAGAAGACCCATCCGTATTGATTTTTAGCTCCCCTAGAGTAGGTAGACACCAAAATCCATCACGAGCCACCCTCTCACGCCCATGCCTATGATGCACACTGCTCAAATTACTCCTATCCCCTACAACAAGACCCAAGGCATTAACAACACCCAAGTCCCCAGGATCAATTGGCATAGACAAATCACACTTAGCAGATAAAGTCTCCTGCAGAGCCCCAAGAATACGCCTCCAAACTTGCTCCAAGATCAATTTTTTGTCCAAGAAAATCTGTCTATTCCGCTCCAACCAAACTTTCCAAACAATCAAACTAGGGCCAATGCTCCAAGCAATTTTAAGAAAAGAGGTTTTGGCAGGAGATGATCCCTGTCTCCTCCAAAAGTCATCCAAAGCCGAGACATGGCAGCACGGTAAGCTCCAGAGATTCCACCAGTGATGCCAAATAGCCTTGACAAAGGAACACTGAAAAAAGAGGTGTGAGAAGCATTCTTCATGCTGACCACACATAACACACATGGAGGGGCCTTGGAACCCCCGCTTCCAAAGATTGTCCCAAGTAAGACACTTACCTTGGACAACGAGCCAAGAGAAAAAATTACACTTAGGCCAAGCAAATTTATTCCAGACATGCTTCCACCAAGAAACCTCAGAGCTCCCAAAGACCTGTTTATCCAACGCCTGATAACTAGAGGCAACCAAAATTTTGCCTCTCAAATCAGGACCCCAAGCAAGCACATCGCTACCAAGAAGAGAATTGCAAGCACGATTCGATAGAATCTTAGCAAGCTCTTGGCAATCCTCCATCACACCCCCAGGAGGCCAAACCAAAGGGTCCTTCTACCTGGACACAGTAATCTGACTCAAAGATTGTTGAGATTTGAAGTCAGCCACATGACACCAACCCGCCTCTTCAAAAATCTGACACAAGTCATGAAGGTGGGGATGAGATGACAAAATAGGGGGGTGACCATCCCAGGATTCATGCTAGAAGAGGGCTTCCCGACCCCCATTACAAATCCAAAAGTCCTTGTTTAACAAGCTGAGTAGCTCGTTTGAGAGTACTCCAGATCATAGAACCTTTCCCTTCCATACTAAATCTAGCAACCTCCATGCTTTCCACTGCACCCAAATATTTGAGGGTAAGAATTTTAGCCCACAACATATGTTGTTGTGAACACCAACGCCAATATAGCTTGGCAGCCAAGGCCTGCCCATTCTAATCAGTCCGTCGTAGACCAAGACCCCCCTCCTGCTTCGGCCTACAGACAACATCCCATTTCACCAAGCTCCACTTTCTATGAAGAAGGTTGCCAGACCACAAAAATTGGTGAGACAATCTCTCAAAATCTTTAATAAAACTTGAAGGAGCAGAAAGAACAAAGCACCTATAAAGAGGGAGAGCCTGGACCGCCGACTTTAAAAGAGTCACTCTTCCTGCTGAAGAAAGCCACCTGCAAGTCCAATGACTGACCAATCTTCGAAACTTGTCCAGAGTCTCTTGCCAAAACCTTTCAGGGATAGAATGAATGGAAAGCGGGATTCCAAGATAGAGAAAAGGAAGCAAACCAATATGGAAACGAAGAATACCTGTTATTCTCCTTTGGATAACCTTAGGAGTATGGAAGAAGTAGATGCAAGACTTCCCCTCATTAATGCGTTGCCTAGAGGCTGCCAAGTAGTAGTCCAAAACATTGCGCCAGTTGAGAGCCTCCTCCACCTTCGCCCTACCCATCAAGGCAATATCATCTACAAATTGAAGATGGGACTGAGGAGGAATATCATTTCCCCATTTCCAACCCTGAATCAAGCCGCCAGCTACTTGAGCATGAATAAGCCTGCCCAATCCTTCCGCAAGAAGGATGAATAAGTAGGGGGACAAAGGATCTCCTTGTCTGAGGCCTCTGGAAGCACCAAACAACTCAGTGGGCTCACCATTGAGAAACATCGAGAAGGAGGAGGAAGTAACACAACTCCTGACCCATTCAATCCAACCACTAGCAAAGCCAAAAGCTCCAAGAATCTTAAACAAAAAGTTCCATTTGACACGATCATATGCTTTAGCCATGTCCAGCTTGATAAACATAGATTTTTCTTTTGAGGATTCCATAGAATGGATGGTCTCAACAACAATCACAACACCATCCATGATCTGTCTACCAGCAAAAAAACCCCCCTGCTCCTCAGAGATTAACCCACCAAGCCAAGGTTTCAGCCTTTCAACAATCAACTTAGTAATAATCTTATAAACAACATTGCATAACACAATAGGTCTAAAAAGATCCAAAGAATTAGCCCCCACCTTCTTTGGAATGAGAGCTAAAAAAGTTGCATTCAGAGACTTCAACATTTGTTTATTCATGAGAGATTCCTTAACAACTTCTAAGAGGTCCAACTTAACAACCTCCCAGAACTCTTGAAAGAATTCAACTAGGAATCCATCAGGCCCCGATGCTTTACCTTTCTTCATCTGGAACACAACCTTCTCAAGCTCCGACAAGGTAATAGGAGAGAGCAATGATTCATTCATTTCATTAGACACTAGCTGTGGGATACAATTCAGAATCCTAGCTTCATCCTCCTCCGCAGGAGGGGAATCTTCAAAGAATAATGAAGAGAAAAACCGGATGCATTCTACAAAAACAGAAGCGGAAGAGGACAAAATTTCCCCCTTTGACAACAAGAGAGAAGAAATAACATTACCTTGCCTCTGATCTTTAACAGAGTTGTGAAAAAAAGAAGTATTTCTATCACCAGCCTAAAGCCATTCAATATGGGACTTCTGTTTCCAAAAAGTTTCTTCACATAACTCCCATTCCTCTACCTCTTTTGTTGCAGCAATCTCTGACAACCTCAACTCTTCTGTTAGGCCTTGATCCCGAATCTGCCTGGTGATTGAGTCCAAGTTATCCTGCGCCTTCTGTTTTTCATGAAATAAATTACCAAAATGTTGCCTATTCCATCTTTTCAACTTGTTTTTGACATACTGCAACCTCTTAGAAAATAAGTACATAGCAGTGCCATAAGGTGGCTTCCCAAGATCCCACCAGCTAGAAATCAAATCATGAAGAGATTCATTGTGGAGCCACATGAGTTGGAATTTGAAAGTTTGTCTGGCACATCGTTGAGGCATTTCAATTGCAAGCTTAATTGGCCAATGGTCAGAACCTCTTCCATCCAATATTTCAAAGCCAATCATCCACCTGTCCCCCATCCAAAAACTAGACACCAAAAATTTGTCAAGTCTTTCAGAAATAGCAGCATCTCCAATCCTCTTGTTATTCCATGTGAAGACTCCATTAGTTGGCTTGATATCAACTAACCTCAAAAGAGCCATATTATCCTGCAAGAGCCTAGAGGAAGGCTCCAAACGAGCACTACCTCCTCTCTTCTCCTCTAAATAAATGACAACATTAAAATCCCTAGCCAGGATCTAAGGAAGGTAAGGATCCAAAGATCTCACATATCTAACATGATCCCACAACTGAGCTTTACCATGGAAATCAATCAGAGCATAAATATTAGAGAAAATAACTTTCTCCCCTGACTCTAAGTGAGAAGCAACACAAGAAATCGAACTCCTGTAAGAGAACCACCAAATTGGACTAACCTTCCGAGGATCCCAAAAACAAGCCACTCCACCAGAATTACCAAAAGCACCCACACATTGACATTGGCCACGACCCCAAATCTTTGAAGCCACACTTAACATACTATCCACTGATAGCTTAGTTTCTTGCAAGAAAACCCTATTAGGAGAATGAATACGAACCAGATCTCGAATAGCCTTTTGTTGAGGGATGCTATTCATACCCCTCACATTCCAAGAAAGAACTATCATCGTTGGGGTTGGGAGAAGTGCGCATCAATAGTCTTCACCGAACCAACCTCAACCAAAGTCTCTCCAGCCAGCTTCACCTTTTCTTGGTCCTTTTTGTGACCAACCTTAACTGATTTCTCAGGAATTCCTTTCTTAAAATATTTTTGCTGCACACCCAAAATAAAGGAAGAAGATTCAGACTTTCCTAAGTCAGGGCTACCCCGAACCTCTGAGCAAGCCTTACCAACACTAGAGGGTCCACCAGAATCAACAATCACCCCACCCTCCACACCAAAAGCCGGAGCGGAAGGAGAAAGACCAGAAACCATCTGAGGATCTCGGTTGCCAGGCAGATCCAATCCAGGGATCACCAAAGGTTGTACCTCAACCAACTCCTTAGAGCCATCCACCACCTGCATATTAGCTGTAAAACCTTCCTCCTGAACTAACTCATCCAAAGCCTCAAATCTATTAAACGTCTCCCTGTCCTGCCTTTCCTTAAAAGGTCTCTTTTGACCTCGTCCACGATTGCGAGGCTTAACTGGAACAAAACCATCTTTGTCCTCTTCCATTCCCTGCACGGGATCCTTACCCTTATCCACCCTCGGATTGGATTGGGTACCCACATTATTTACCCCTCCTACACCAAAAGCCCGAGGACACCTCCACAACAGATGCCCATATTCATGACATAACCAGCACCGAAAAGGCAACATTTCATAATCCAATGGCTGAGTCCAGGAATTAGAGCCAACAGTCAACTCAATAGAATCAAGCAAAGGCTGACTTAGATCAATCTCAACACAAATCCTCACATAAGAAAATATTCTTTTATCCAAAGTATGTTGAGAAGGACCAATAGGCTTACCCAACAATAAAGCAATCGATTGTAATATATCAGTTCTCCAACATTCAAGCGGCAACCGAGGAAGGCGAACCCAAACCGGGACCCTAGAAGGCAACTCTTCCACCGAATTAAAGCCTGCATGCCATGGTTTTATGGAGAGACCTACTTGGTTATAAAAATAAGGCCCCCCTTTAAATGCCCTATTTCGATCTGAAATGCACGAGAAATCTACCAGAAAGAAATTGTTTGCAGCCAATAGAACATCAAAGTCACCCTCCAGAGACCATGTCTTGTGGATCCAGGTGTCCAAGAAAGAAATAGAAACCCTCATCCCCATAAACTTACAAATCAAAACATGCTTACTATAGTACTCCAGATCATCAGCTACCGCCTCCGATTGAATCACCAACACAGGACGAACTTGAGCTCTTTCCAGGCATCCATTTATCTTATGCATTTTAAAGGTACTGGATTTTGTCAAACCCTCTCCAGACGAAGCCCCAACACCAACCTCTGTCATGGCATCATCCCCCTTCACCTCCTCAATAGATGCATTCCTTGCCATTCAAACCCTACACCGAAAAAACTCTAGCCAAGAAGCCCCAAGACAAAACCAGTCTGCCACACAACCACCCCCACAATGCAAGCAAGAGAAAATAACAATAATAAACAATACCCAACACCGACAAAACAGTAAGAGCCCCACCCAGCCAATAAAGAGAACAACAAAGCAACCCAAGGAGAAAGGAAGCACATACAATGGAAAGGCCGGCGCCTGCACCAAACTCCAACCGGTCGCACCAAAAATGCACATGAAACGACACCCACGCACATAAAAGAAGGCAGAAACTGAGCCACCCCTGGCCCC
>VDFB02000067.1:0-90601 GCA_007258455.2 Sequoia sempervirens | reverse complement strand
ATAGGTCATCTCACATGTATCATACTAGCTTTATGTCTTCTTTTTCATGTTATTTTATGTGATTGCATGTGCGTAATGTGATCCCTCATGTTGTATTGCTTAGTGTGTCTTTATGTTTGTGAGCCTACTTTGGATGAACCTTGTCACTTTGTTGGTACAAGGATACAAAGGAAGCAAATATGTTGTGACATTCTTCTATTTGTATCTTCATTCTTCTATCTGTCGTAACCATTGTATTTTTTCATTTGTCTTATGCTTTCCTTTTTGGGTACGATGCAAAGTGTCGAGAAATTTAAGTCTCTCCCATGTTGACCCAAAAGGGCTTCTCCTCTGTTCTCTCTCTATGTGTCATTCTTCCTTTTTGATCATTGTTCCATGCATTATTTGGGTAATGATGATGATTCTGAGCTCGATTATATCACTGTAGCAAAGACATACATTGATTCCAAATCCATGGATCCCTTATGCGTTATCTTAGGATTGCATATGCAGGGCGACCTTCTTTTCATGGAATAGCTTTATTTGGAAACATATGTTTGACATAAGGATTTCCAAATAAGCTCTCATGCCTCTTTCATCTATTGGATTCTATCGTATTCTACTTTAAAGTAATTGCTCACAGCATGGTGTTTAGCAATTTCTTTAAAGTGGGGGCATTATGCCTCCCACTTGTTGCTTGCTTGATGTCGTAACCTATTGTTCAAAGTGAGTTCTTCTTACTTCATGTGATGTGTCTTCTTGTTGGTTACATTGGGATTGATGTCCTTCAAGAGCGCGGCCTTTCTTGGCATATGACATTCCTCTTAGTGGTAATGCTATGGCTTGCATTCCCTAAGGTGTGAATCTTTTATCTCTCGACTAGTCCTCTCTTGATGGTGATATCGAGCGCGATGTCCCTAAAGTGAGACTTTTCATGAACTAAGCAAACCCCTTTGACTATCTTAAACCAAAAATTTTGGCCACTAAGCATAACACAACTTGCTTGGTGGTGCCTTTATTTCATGAGTGTCTAGCATAACACAACTTGCTAGCCTTGTTTTTTTCGTATGTGGCGCCTTATCAAAGTTATCAGGGAGTATAAATTTTGGTATGGTTGACGTATGGGAGCTTGTAGACTTGTCATGACTTTCCCATCACCACTTGTTTTGTGGGTTCACACCTTGTAGACCTAGTGTGTTTCTCACTTGTTTGGGCTCATTAAGTGTATATCAGAATGCACTTGTGAGCATATTTTTCATGTCGACCTTGCATAACACAACTTGCTTGCTTGTGGAGCCATGTATTTTTGGACAAACAACCTAGGCTTGATCCATATCATTTGGACAAACAGTCGAAGCTTGATCTGTTTTTGTTTTTGCAATAATTTTGACATTGTATGATGTTGTATCTTGTGTCGTTATTGCATTTGCATGTCTCTTTGTGCCTTTGTTGGTTTTCCATGGGATCTTTGATCTTGGGGGCTTGATAATTCTCCTTGATCTTTATTATCTCATCTTTCTAACAATTGTACAATTAGACCTCTCTTGACTTGTTTGTCTACTTTAGTGTTTGAGTGTAGATCTCATACTCTCACTAAAGTGGGGGCTAAAGGCAATGTAGAAAAATGGACTCCTTTACATTTTCACACTCTTGTTTGGGTCCCTTAATTAATTGGACTTAATTAAGCTTCTAATGACCTAAATTATGCATTCCTAAGCCTCATTATTCCTTTTTTTCTGAAAAGCAAACCGACATTAAACAAATGTTAACATTACATTAATTGTCTTGGAAGTTGTGTGTCCTAGATTTAGGTTCCATGATCCATTTTCCCAAGGGAAAATGGGTCTCCCTTAAGTCCTAGGACCCAATTTTTAGTATGTTTTTTGCAGCATTTTAATGATTCAAATCCAAGTTTCAAATATCAACTTATGGAATCTAATTTTTGGGAAATTAGATAAACACCTATAAATACAAAGTCTTTTTATCAATTCAAATAGAAGTTGCATAATTCAAATTTCATATGAGGAAAAATTATTATCAAGAGCATTGAAGAGAAGATTTATCAATCATCTACAATAGCAAATCAAGATCATATTGAATCATGCCAAAGTTATGTGTGTTCATGTTATGTTTTGGAGCTAACATTGTGATGTAGGTTTCAAGCATTCAAGCATCAAATCAAGCTATTATTCAAGCCAATTCATGCAAGATCAAATCGTTAGCGAGATGTGTTGGACTTCAGTCCTCTGAGGGTAGCCATTGAGGGTTTGGTGAGTTATGGCATAGACTTGTTCATTCATCATTCCTTGTCATTTATCATTATCTTTCATTATTAAGGTTTAATTACCAAATAAGGGTTTGATGAAGGCAAACCCCTATTCACCAAAAATAAACATTTTTCCCTCTCTTTGCATTTGCAGATTTGTAGGTGAAGAAGGATTGAAATTTGATCAAAAGTGCAATTTTGCAAAGTTGTCAAAGTTGTCACGCCACAAAAACTCACCTACAGATTTTATTTCTGAATTTCTGATAATGGAATACGGAGGAATCAAGAGTGCAGATTCAGGATCAGAGTATTGTGACATCAGATTTTGAAACCCTGCTCAAAGACCCATTCGCCCTAGGGTGAATCTATCCCAACAAGACACTCTGCAACCACTTTTGGTGACTAGTTGTTTATGTTTTTTCTATGCTTTAAATCTACATTTCAAGTTTTACATTGCATAATTGAGTTCATTTGGTATTTTATTTTTATCTCCCCAAACTACATTTCAGTCATATATGTCATTTTCTATCATAAGGGAAACAATAGATCCCTTAATAGGGCTGACTCACCTTTTGGTCGAAAGTCAATCCTACCTTTGTGAGATCTCTTTTCATTATGAAATTAGAAAGATAGGTACATCATCCTTATTCATTCCATATTGGCACTTAACCCCATTCCATCTTGATAAAACCCTATTTTTCTTCATTTCAAAAGATAAGGATTGTAGACAACACTTTTTTTTTTGTAGAAGATCTCATTCAAGGGAAGGATGATTTATGCAAGACATGATTATGGAATGGTTCTCTCATATATTTAAGGATTCTCTAAATTTCTTTTTTTTAATTCTCACCTCAATATTGGCGTGGCTAAGAATTGGATAGATCATAGAAGGAAATCAAGGTGTCATTTGGATATCTTTAATATGGAAAAATGATATTTTATATTTTCTTCTTCCCATAAGAAGGATTGTGTTCATGTTCTATTAGATGTTGCTGATATGTGGTTGTGATTGATGTCAACACTACTAGCATTAATGTCTTTAAGGTTGTATATGTCGAGGATATTGAGAAAATTGTAATAAAATAAGTTGCAAGTTCTCAGTGATGCAGTGGAGTTTAGTATGATGGCCAGCTTAGTATATTAATGATAAAAGGTTGTGGATTAAAGGGTTTTTTGTCGAGTATATCTAGTTTATCCATGTGAAGTTTTAGAGATCCACATGAATATTTGATCGAGTTATGAGTATCCGTGTTCTGACAGTTGTTCAGTTGTTCTAGTTGGTGTTCCTGAAAGAAGATGATGTGATTCTAGTAACTTGAGTTGTTGCGGATGCTTTTGTGGTGATTTGTGATGCTTGTGGATATTTCTAGATCGTGCCCTATCTGTGTTGTTGGTCCAAATTGATCGTTGTGCTCGCAATTGGTGATTTTCTTTTGTGAGTTCATGTTTTTCATGTTCTTGGCCGACAGGGTGATTGTAGCGTGTTGTGGATCTTCGAGGAATAATTTTTGAAGGTTTTTCATGTTCGAGGATGTTGTTTTGGTTCCTTACTTTGTTGTGGCCGACATTGGTTGACTCACATTGATAAATTGTTTATTGATTTAGGCTGACAGTTTGTACATGTTTTATATTTTGTTGAAGTCGACATGTAGTTGATGTTATCCCTAGTTGCGGATATATATGAGCTCGATTGTTTATATCATTTGTATATATGGTGCAAGTGGTGTGTGAAGTGTGCGAGTGTTATGTGTGAATAATGTTCTAATCTTTCGAGAGTAGAAGTAAAGTGTGAAAAAGAGTGAGCAAATGTTTATGTGATTAACCAGAACTATAATCAGGCATTAGCATATGCTATTTTCTCAGTTCAAAATCTGGATGTAATCCAAATATTTATCTAAGATAGTGAGTCTTCCTTTGGGTAGTAAGCCTTTTTGTATTTGAGCAGTGAGCTCTAGGCAGTGTGTCTGAATGCATGTGCATTCCCCATTTATAATTCTTTTATACTTTTAACAGGGTATAATCTTGTGGACTAACCTCCACTGTGGTTTTTACCCTAACTGGGTTTCCACATAAAAAATCTTGGTGTTATGTGTATTTCTGATGTGGTGATGGTCTATTCTTTCATGTTTACTTATCATATCTGAGAATAATTTTAATTTGTATAATCTTTGTGACAACTGATTCACCCCCCCTCTCAGTTGTCTGCCCTTGTGTTGCCAACATGTGCTTGTCAAGGGTCATTGGATTCTAGGTATATTTGGTTTGGATTTCAGTAATTGTAAGTTATGTTTTGACCCTATTGTAGACATATTTAACATGCTAGTGTTTTGGTTAGGCTTCTTAGCCTTTTTCTTGAATACTGGGAGGAAGAAGAAATGAAGGGCATATCCTATTCATTCAATAATCTATTAGACATTAATGGTGTAACCAAACCTAGGAAGAGGCTCATTTTCACATGATTCTACATAAATGTAAAGATTAATAAAGAATTGTCCTCTTTTATGATTCAATATTTTGAATTTGGAAAACATACCCAAATAATAGAGTGTGAGAATGCATCTCCCTTTTGTTAGTTATGCCAAAAGCATGGTCACTTCTCTAATTGTTTCTTTAGGAATAAACATGATAAGGATCATAGGATAAATGAGGATAGTGTCGCCCTTGGTTCCTATCTCTTGATTGAAAATCTTGGTTAGATATTGTAGATGGAGAAGGATTTCCCCTTCATTCAGTTGCTCAATGTATCTCTTGTTCTATCGATTAGCCTTGATGTTGGGTCATAGATTTGTGTGAAGGAGATAAACATTCTCAACAATTTGTATTCCCACATAAAAAGGTTTAGGACTACTCAAGTCAAGTTGTGCCTATGGATCACCTAGTTGACTCCACGGTATCTTCTCATGTCTCCTAAATCCCCCCTTTAGAGCTAGGACTATAACTATTATTTCCAGGACTCCTATTATTTTTCCTTTAGGGTCATTGATGATTCTCCTTAGAGGCCTTAGGATCAAGGAAGAAGGTGCTAAAAGGGGATATTGATCTATCTATATTGGAGGAGGAAGTCGAGCTTGCTCCTAGTTTGCTAGCTCTAAATGAGGGATTTTTCTTTTCCCCCTCCCTCATCCTAGAGGATATTTTATGACCCTTCTAGTTCAAAGGGTCCTAAATTTTATAGGAAAAATGTTTATGTGGGAGTGGAACCAAAGAGGGAACATCCCATCTTGAGGGAAACTAGATCCAAGGAGACAACTAAGGAGGTCACCAATGGTAGTCAAAGGATCTTAGAGCTTAATAGCTCTAGAAAACCCTAAAATTAAAGTTTATCTCTTGGAACATCAAAGGAATCAATGGTCCTAACAATAAAATGATTATTATGAAAATTTTATAAGACCATAGGTCCTTTTTTTTGCTCCTCCAAGAAGTTAAGATGTCTAAATTAGGTTTCTCTCACATTAAAAAATAGATTTGGAAGCATGTTGAGTTCACTTGTGTTGGATTTGAAGGGGCCTTGAGTGGCTTGTTATCCCTTTGGGATCCAAAAATAGTTGATGGAGTATCCTTTTGAAGGATAAACACCACTTGGCTATCCTTTTCTCTAGCAATTTTGACAAATCAACATGGAACTCTAGATGCAACAAGAGTTATCTCTAAAATGATTTGATTAAGTTTAGGATATCTTGTTTTAATGGAAGGTGGATATTGATTACTTTAAAACTTTAGAATCACCAAATTATAGTATGGAGTATCTAGCTAAATTCATGTTAGAGTGCAGCCTTATGGATATTGATTTGAGGGGGTCCAACTTCAGCTTGTCAAACATGAGGCTAGGGGATAAGCTTATCTAGGCAAAAATTGATAGATTTCTTTATCTCTACTAAGTGTTATCTGTGTACTAGACTACCTTTATCCTCTCCCTAGGATTAGTTCTAATTGTAACCCTCTATTTTTAAACTTGGAGCCTAACCATAAAATGAGGTGATATCATTTAAAATTTGAGAGCATGTGGCTTGATCACTTAGATCTTGGTACTAGGATTAAGGAATGGTGGAAAATATAAATCAAAGGGTTAATTAAGTATAGGTTTTCCAAAAAAATAAAGAATGTGAAGGCTAATATTAAAAAAAAAAAAGGATACTTGTGGAAATATATTCTCTCACAAGAATACTATCAAGGCTAAGTTGGAGGAGTTAGAAAGAAAAGTTTAACTCAGTGGAATTGACCAAGACCTTTATATTAGAGAAAAGACACTTCTAAGTTCTTTCCACTACCTAGTTGTGAAGGAGAAACTCTTTTGGATGAAGAAATATAGAGCGTTATGGTTATATAAGGGCAATAAGAATACTCAATTCTTCCAACTTGTCAACTTCAAAGACAAAAGGGCTAATTGCATTAGGGATATTGCTAAAGTTGATGGCAGCCTCATCATGAATGCTATAGAGATTAGTAGGGAGCCCCCCCTATTCTTTAAGTCTCTCTTGTCTCATTATAATATTTCTAATTCTAGGGTGGTTAATAAATTTTTGGAGGTTATTTGTGCTATTCTTGAGAAATAAAAAGGGATAGATAAGGCCAACCTTAGAGGATGAGGTTAAATGTGTGGCCTTCTTCTTCAATACTTGTAAGCTCCTAGGACTAGATGGGTCTTTTTTGGATTTCTTCCAATCTATTAGAGTTTGTTGTGTTGGGATTAGCGTGTCTAACCTTAGAGTCCTAGCATTTAATTATTATTTGGTGTATTTATTTATTTTATAATGTTAATTTTTCCTACCAAATATGTAGTCACTTTGTGGGACCCATCATTGATGTGGCATCCTACATGGAAAGTGACATTTAAATGTTGTAAGCTACATTCGTGGAGACATCCACTTTGGAGGACCTATATTCTAGGATAGATTGGTGGCATTTGTTATAATTTTCTATGCCATGCACTATGACAAACTATGACACTTGCTATGACAAATTGCTATGACAAGATATGACAGTTGTAAGTCAAGTATGACGGTTTCCAATTCACTCTATGATAGTCAGGCTACAATTATGGGGGCACCCAAGTTTGCATGTGGCAACTATATGCATAGTGGTGCTTTGCATGTCAAGTGGAAGCTAATTTTGTGTAGGTAGGTGTTGATTTGAAGATTGTCTAATTAACGAGTCTTGACCATGACAAAATGTCATAATAGACTCATGTTCACACCTTGGGCGTGATAGATTCTTTTGGCAAGTTTTTGGCACCTTTTTGCACAACATTATCAATGCTTGCACTGTTAGTGCATTTTTCAAGGATGGCAGGTTGAAGTTTGGTTACATGTCTTTATGCTGCCAAAATTTATCTAGATTCACATTATAGTGTGAAGACTCTCGAGCATTGCTCTAAGACTGTATTCTAACTGTTCTTAGTTGTTGATAATACATTTGAGCTAGGTGTGATTTGTTGTGTGGGTTTTTTCCCAAGGGTTTTCCCACGTAAACACTATGTTATGGTTTGCAATGTCTTTATGTTTATATTTTTGAATGTACATCTATTGATGTAGCAATATAAGGTGTTGATAAGAAATTTTGTAACTCTCCCCTTCTTAGATTAGTGTAGGAAGTTGCTTCTGCTCACCCAGCTTTCTTTTAGTTGGTATCAGAGCCTAGCCAACTTTGATTCTATTTTGGGTTTGAAGGGTTTTTTGAGTAAATCTTTGTTTTAGCCTGAGTTTTGCAGAAGAACATTTCGTGACCTTGTAGGAAAAATATGGCAAGCACATTTAGAAGAACCAAGATGGATAAGTTTAATGGTGGAAACTTCAAACTCTAGAAGTTCAAGATGGAGGATATGCTTGTAGAAAGAGATTTGTGGGCTACTATATCCAAAAAAAACACCTGCAACCATAACCAAGGAAGATTGGGATCTAATGGACCAGAAAGTCAAGGGTTTGATGTTTGGTTATTTTTTTCTCCCGATAGTCCATGAAGAGAAAACCGCTAAATCTCTTTGGAAGAAACTTGGAGACGTTTATCAAGATAAATCCTTAGTAAACAAGTTGTTCCTAAGAAAGAAACAGTATTATCTGAAGATGGAAGATGGAGGATCCATAGGAGATTACCTAAATGCATTCAACATGTTAATAGCACAACTGGGTTCTATTGGAGATAAGATTGAAGAACAAGATCGTTGCATGTTCCTCTTGTGTTTGTTGCCTGACTCGTGGGATCACTTGGTAGTGGCTATTGGAAGCACTACCACCAATTTCATGATGGATGAGGTGGTTTCTTCATTTGTATCTGAAGAGATGCAGAGAAATTCTTCTGAGATGGCTAAGGAGTTTCTTGTTCATGGAAAATCGAAGGAGAAAGGAAAGAAGGACAACAAATCAAAGTCAAAATCTTTGAGGAGATATAAGTCTCCTGGAAAGTCCAAGGCAAAATGTTGGAATTGTGGAAAATCTAGTCACTTCAAAAAATAGCTTGAATACCCACATCATATTCAACCTTATAAAATAAAAATTAAGCCTCACTGTTACCCAAATAGGGTTCCCTTTACTGATTCTCAATTTAGCAAACCTCTACCATGACACTTCCATCCTAGGATGTTGAGATCTCAAATCAAACCTTGTCACAATTTGTATTCCTAACTTAAAATGGATATCCTATAGGTCATCTCCTTGACACAAAGGTTAGGTTGATTACTTAACAAGATTTCATATGTGTTTACACAAACCATGTTTATCATTGGATCAAGACACTAGGCCATAGTGGATACATAAAATTCAAGTTACATTATTGTAATCATAATAACCGTATCCCATAGTTATATCTCGATACAATCCATATAAGATTTTTATTTGGCTATCTCAAACACACCTTTTAGGAACCATGTTACAAGGTTGGGGATCCCTTATTGCTTCTAATTAAGCATATCATTATGCACTAGAAGGTATTATTTATCCATGACACTCTACATTCATAACCCATTTGCAAGGGATGCATCAATAATAGTGCATAGAAGGTAATATATTTATAGCAAGTCTACATCTCATATTGATTTATAGATGATTCAAGTAACCAATATTTTAATTTAAAAGTCAATCAAACACAACCGTGAAACCCACAACACTCTTAAGAGTTAGAATACTCTGTTTTGACTACTATAACACTTCAACTATACTCAATGCCTTTACAATAATATTATTCTTTGTAAGAGGGTATTTATTTTACACCACAAAATAGTCTTGATACTTAAGTAGGGTAATAATGGGAAACAACCACATCTCACTAGTAAATAGATTGGTGTCAAATGTTGAAAGTTGAACTTGTTGCCATAGTATGATAAGGTTAGTAGATCCTTACCTAATTATCAAACTAATGTAGGATGTGATGACATACATATTGATATTCACACCATATACCATCAAGGGTTTCAATAAATAAATGGCATTAGAAAAATCAATTAAACACCGTCAATAAATGGCATTAGAAAAATCAATTAAACACCGTCAACACAAGATGTTGAGAAACAACTTCTTAACAACACAAGTGTTAATATACATGTTACATGGATTCTGCCATAAATGATAGTACATAACCTATTATAGATATTTTAGCTTGATTATTTTCCATCTAAGATCATAATCCCCCTTTTTTAAAATTATACTAGATGGTTTCATATACCCTCTTCCTAGGCTCCTATTTGAGTGGCCTTCAACCAAGTTTTGTTTCATTTAATTAATAGTTTCTAAGTCCTTTCCATCAAACCTATTTTGATATGCCCAACTACAATGTCATTTCTAGAGGCATTTTGTCAAACAACTCACGTATTTTGTCTATGCTTCTCAATTTGTGTCCAGGTTTACCTACATGTGAGCGGAGTGAGAGAGAAGACAATTGTCATTTTATTAATTGAAATGTTAAGGGATTATCTTTAGGTATACAACTAAAGATATATACTTCTAAATCAATCATCTAAACAAGGTGCAATCATTGCTAGGTGGATCTTTTGATCAAGGTAAAATAATATCATAAAAAATGAATGAGAAACATGTTGTGCTGGCATCCAATTTACTAGACTAGTAATTACCATACTCAAAGCCATAAATCATGACCATCACTCTAAATATGTTTTTCAAAAGTACTAACAACCATTGAATAGGTGAACGGATTCAAGCATACACCTAGGGTTTAGCTTAAGAAAAGTGATGACTCCAGGGAAGAAAAAACCTGAAATATGGTCTCCAACAACCCAAGTATCTGGATTTTTTTTTGTAGGCCTCCAATCTTGTTAGACATGCCCTTTGATGGCTCTTTTTGTTTCATGCCACTTTCTCTACATTTTCTCCATAAACACCTGAGTTGTCTTGTCTTTAGATAGCCCCAAAATCGCCTCTACCCTAGTCGCTCACATTTTTCTTTCCATTCTCTATCCTTACCCTCACATGATTCTTATGGTCTCTCTCCTCATGCCTTAATTTGCATTTTCTACCCCAAAACACCTATATTTATGAGATTGTGATTTGTACTCCACCCTTGCACTAGTTTTCCATGCAACATGTAGAATCGGGTCGTTAGAAGATAGGGACACAATGCTAGATTAATGGCACGACCCATCTTTTATTCCTACATCCAAGATTTACAATGAATTTGTCTCATTTTTTCTTGTAGAAATCGAATGGAATGGTGAAGATGTCATGCCTACATGTGAACATTGGAGGAAAATGGTTGGGGTGTCATGCCTCACTAAATGTGCTCTTTTTCCACACCACCCCTTTTGTCCTCTCTCTTTCTTGTTGGGTCCTAACCTTTGTGACTTCTTTTATTTTAAATCTATGCTCCACGGGGTTTCGGGGATGGGGAGTACCCGGTACGACGGGACGAGTTTCTAGTACAGGGGTACTTTTGGGTTATTTTTTAGGGGGCGGCAGGGGACAGTTGACAAAAAAAAGGGAAATTTTTAAAAATATAGAGAAATTTCAAAAGTTCATAGCATAACATTGATAAAGCATTCATTCTAGACATTGTATAAGCTTAATACATATCATTAGACTTGAATTGAGATTTCACATGAGAATTGACAAACAAATTAACAAAGTTCAAATGCTTTTCATTATAAATGTGCATACATATCATATAAAAGTTTGATAATTATAACCAAAATGCCCAAAGGCTCCAAGTCTCAACTATGAAATGACATGATAAACATAAAACTAAGAAAATATATCGCTATCCATGGTCCCTAATCAGTAGAAGGTAGGTCTAAATAAGCATCACCCTCACCATTAGAGCTCAAGTCTAAGTCAGTGTCAGTGTCCATGTCAATAGAAGGATCTGCCTCAACCAATGGAACACCAACCAATCCCTCATGTGCATCATCCTCCTCAATCTGCATAGCATCTTCGAGATTAACATCCTAATGTAAGGCTGGAGTCTGACGATACTCACTAGACTGGCGATCCTGTAAGTGCAAAGCACTGTGTACTACCACCAACTTCTCTGATCGTCTAGAGGTAAGGCAGTTCCTCTTGACTGATTGGATGAAGCTATATGTGGACCAATTCCTCTCTGTAGCAGAGGAACTGGCAACCTGTGAAAGAAGGTGAACAACAAGTAATCTCAACTCTGGTGCATCCTTCCCATGCCATGTCCACCATCCAATAGGGTCAGTTTGAGCCAATGTAGCTCTATCCATCCTCGCCTCTAGTTTGTCGAAGGTTGGACCACGAAGATTGGAAAATGCAAGCCATTGTGTGCGAAGTATGGTAGATTCCTCTGAAGTATACATTTTTGTAAGGGCCCTCATGAATCCTTCTTTCACCTCTTCATCATGAGATGGAGCCACTCTCCTAGGCCTTGGTGCATACCATTTCGAATTGAGAGCATAGACTGCCATATGAAGCGGGGTGTTCATAATGTCCCACCGTTGCGTCACAATGGGCCTAAGATGCTCTTCATTAAATGCCAAAGAAGGGTCCTTGCTATAAATTGCTTGCTTGACTTGTCCAAGCATACTATCAAAGGTCTCATAAATCTCTCCAAGGCTAGGAGAGTCAGTATCAGCATATCTAATCACTTGCACAATAGGCTGGATGAAGGAGCATACATAACTACAAGTGCAAACAAGTTACAAAAATTAAAATCAGCTAGGCTGCTAGCCTATAAATATTAAATAATAAAATGGAAATCAGCAATAATAAAATTTAATAATTGAAATAAATAATAAAATCAGCAATGCCAATTTTCTTACCTCATTGTGGACCACCAGTCATCATCAAGGATTTTTTGTTTCACCCTTTTTCCCTCCGTTGTGCTTGACTCTTGCCATCTACCCCACTCTACATTGACCATCATTAATTGTAGAGCCTCTTGGACCTCAAGCATCCTCTCCAATAAAATGAAGTAGCTGGCATATCTAGTCTCCACGGGCTTGAGGAATTCCTTCCTCGAAAATGTTCTAAACAAAGCAAGTGAAGTCTGATGGTTGCAAATGAACATTTGCACCTCTCTAGCCTCTGCAACCACTGCCTTCACCCAATCTATCTTCCCAATGTCCTTCAAGGTATTGTTCAATGCATGCACGCAACAAGGGGTCCAAAAAATGTGCTTATAAGCACTCTCCACCATCAATCCAGCTAATTTACACACACGGGCTGAATCGGTCACTACCTGGCAATGGCATATCATCAAGTTGATATGAGATTACTAGATTAGTATAGAATATAGATATCAAAATGAAAATTTTAAATAACTATGAAGAAAATCAAAATAAAAAATAAGAACGAAAGAAAATCAAATTAAATCATACCTGCACAACATTAGAGGCTCCAACCTCCTCTATAGCATCTCTCAAAATCTGAAATTGGAAGGTTGCATCCTTCCTTTTGCCTGAACAATCTACAACTCTAAGAAAATAAGAGCCTGCTGTACTAGTGACAATAAGATTGATGAGTGGCCGATGTTTGATATCGGTCCACCCATCCATGATTATGGAGCAGCCATCTGTCAACCATGTTTGTCTCATATCCTCCATCAAAATACTCACCTTGGAGTACTCTTTATCAAGAAGGGTGGTGCGTAACTTAGTTTCTCCAGGTGGAACATATGAGGGACCAACAACTACAATATCTTTGCACATTTGTTTAAAATATGGTGAACGTGAGACATGAAATGGTATGGCATTAGCATAAAAAAACTTGGCAATAGAGGAATCAGCCCCATCTCTTACTGTAACATTAAACATATCAGCAACATTCATACTCCTTTTCTTTCCTCTAGTAGAATCCTCCCCCACATGAGAGTGAGAAGCTGAAGCAACATCTACTAATGGTGTAGGCATTCCCATACTAGGCTGCAAACTCTCAACTGAAACCCCTTTACTTAATGCCTCCCCCTCCATATGCAATCTAGTTGCCTCAATTTTTTGTTGTTGGGTTATTTTTCTAGACCCTTTCACCCCTTGACCACCAATCCACAAAATATGGCAATAAACTCTCATATAGCTGCCCCTATATTGTTTGTGGCACAAATGACACTCCCATACTCTACTACCCCCCGAATTATTTTTCTTCTCTTTATCAACTCTTGTTGCAAATTGTAGTAGAGGTTTTTTGAGGTTAAATGGGCCTTTTTTGAGGATTTCAGATGGACATTCAAATGGGTTTGAACTTGCTGACCCTACTCCACTCCCACTCTCTGAACACCCCCCAATGTTTGCAGTTGCACTACCTCTATGTCTATTTCTTGTTCTTTGAGTTTGAGTTATTTCTTGCATTTGGATTTCAATATCCTCACTTTCACTATCACTGCTGCTACGCATGGTTGTTTTCTAAATTTTTATGAAGTTTTTGATTTCAAAGAGTTGCATGTTCAAAAAAAAAAGAAGTAAACACTAAATGCCCTTCCTATGTGTTGAAAAACTTAAAAAAATCTTGCAAAAATTAAAAACAAATAGCAAATACAAAACAAAGATGAATAACATACCTCTAATATGTTGGAATGATGCCCTAAGCTCCTCTTCAAATTGTTGTTCTCTCCTTCACTCAGCTGCTCTCCTTTTTCTATGCTTCACTTCACAAGGCAAGAAGTAAAAATGAGTTGATTTTCTCATTTTAGGCCACATATAAGGCACAAATTAGGTTAAGTGGCATGGGGCGTCCCTTGTGGGCCCCCCATACCTTTTTTTAATTTAAAAAACTTTTTTTTTTTAAAAGGCGTCTAATTTTTTGTTGGGCCATAGGGTACAGCTAGCCCTACCCAGTACTGACGAGGGACAGCTGGGTCATTTCGGGTACACCTAGTCGTACCCTACATCCCCTGCCAGTGAGCAAAAGTCCTCGGTAAGTACCAGGTACTTGGAGGCCAAAAGGGGATTGCTAGGGGACATTTCCTAGCCGTCCCCACGTCCCCGTTTCGTACTCGGTACGGGAAACGGGCAAAAAAGCTAGGGGACGCGTCCCTGTGGAGCATAGTTTTCAATTTGTTTTTTATTTATTTAAGTTCCTGTCAAATGGGCCTAATGTGGGGATATGGCACACTTGTTGGAAATGTTGTCATTGATGTCAAAGTAAAAAGATGAAGTCAGTGATGTCAAATATATGAGAAAAAGAGAGGTTGTAGAAACAATGTTTATAATATGATAAATTTAAGAAAAGCCAGATGTTGCATACAATAATATTGATAAATGCAAAGAACAGTTTGAGAAAAAGAGAGATTGTAGCGCATCCAAGCTACAGAGACTTGAGCTTTACCACATAAGAAAATGTAAATCTCAAATATTTAAAAGAGCTATTATTATGACTGGTCAGCGATAAGAAGATAGTAGAAATATCTATGAGAAACCAATATCTATGAGAAATCAGTATTTGTCAAGGGGCCATCCAAATTTGGAATCGCACCTATCTAATGTCATCGTGGAATGAAAAGGAACTGGTCAAGAGTGTTTTGGAAGTTCGCGTAAACTAACATCAATTTGGCCATGCGCGAGTCTTTGAAGGCTTACTCTGAATTAATTTCTTACTCTGGTCACTTCTCGTATATTGGCTGGAAAGATACGTTGAGATAGGAGTCGTAAGGAGTATCATGCAGTTGCCGTGTAATCCCCAGATGAAAAGTATATCAGACTTTTCTATGCAGTGTGAGGAGACTCTATTTTGTTGAGTCAGGATTTAATGGAAGATGGTGGGAACTTTGGTGCATCGACAATTACCGAGAAGCTTACATCAATCAAATTAATTGTCTCATATTGGAGCCGATATTACATTCTTTGAAGAAGCTGCGTAGCCAATATGGTCATGTCGTGGAGCAGCTAGAAGACAAAACACATAATCACCGGCTACAGATTATAATATCCGCTATCTATTCTATTTGATTAGGGTCGCAGGAACTTGCAGTGGGCAGTGAACAATTCGTGCAAGTATTAAAGTCAGATAAAATAGATTACGAAAGAAAACAATCGATCCTTGAATTATCTATTGCTACATCATATTTCTGGGAAGTTCGTTTGTTGGAGGCAGCGCTTAATATATTCCTTGTCTTAAGGATGCACGATAATTTCCATTAAGAAAGTGTCTACAAAATAAAAACTATTATGTAATGGAAGCGATTATAATTAACAAGGGTTGCGATTAGTTTTGAAAAGAGTCATGTTTGTTTGAAAGGTTGTCACCTTTCAAAAGGGGGTGTCTCTATTCATAGAGACGTAAAGATATAAAAAGGATAATAAAGATTATGGAGAGATGTAGTTGTCTAATGTCTTAAAAGGATATATCATAAAGACAGTTAGGTGTGTAGAGTGTATGTGAGAAAATGAAGATCATCACGTGTAATAACCCTCCTAGTTGCTAGTTGGACTCATTAGTTTTATGCTTTGATTTGATACTTTGATACATTGATACTATGATGATACTGTTTGGTGTGATTGGTTAGTTAGACTTTTGATGATGCTGTTACTCCTTTTGTGGACATGATTATTTCATATGACATTGTGGTTGGTGATGTTAGTTGATCTTCATATTTATGTTATGATGTGATGATTTAATAGATTATGCCATGAGATGAATTGTTAGTATTAGAAATGTTATTTTTTATCAATCATATTATAATTGTTAGGATAGATGTGATGAAGGACAGTGTAGCATCACTCATTGCGAGTGCTCTGTTACGCTGCGATTCCTTCTCACAATACAATGCTTTGATTTTTTATATATATATGCACATGTACACAACTTCGTTTGTATGCAGGAGTTGCAGGTACATAGTCTCGATTCCACCTGCTTCGGTAGGACAGGGCGAGCACAAATAACCCAACGGTATAAAGTTGAAACAGAGGTGACAATGAAGTTTTCCCGTTCCATGATGTCAGACCGTCTTGTTGGAATGGTATTGTATGTTTTGTAGTTGTCATTATTTTGGTTGTGGTAGTGTTATGTCATACACATTGATGTTGGTATGTTTATATGTTGTGGTGTTTCAATTTTAAAATTGTTGATTAAAAAATTAGATTAATTTGTATTTAAAATATTTAAATGTTTATTTGGTGAAAAGCCACGTATTTTATTAAATGTTAAATGGTGTATTGTCAATGCAAATAAAATTACCGGGTTGAAGTTAATAATAAAATAAATAAAGTTAAATTTCTTGTGCATGTAAGGCTGACAAAAATGGAGTTTTATAATAATAATAATAATAATAATATGGACAAATGGAGAAATCTGGTGTGGGCAGAAATTGCAAGGCTATTATTAGAAAATGGTGGTTGGGTTGCATGTAAGGGAGAAAAAAATATAATGAGTTTTCAAAAATGAATGGAAGGAGGATTCTTTGGCTGGAGAATACATGGCGGTATTTTAGAATTTTATTTTTGAAAATAGGGAGATAGTGCTGGAAGGTTTTGTGTGGAGAATCTGTCAAAAAGAAGAGGAAAGGAAGAAGGAGGAGAAGTTGGAAACGAGGTACAAAGGAAGGAGCGAAAGCTATTCGAGGGGCTAATTGGAGCAAGAACTTCATCACATCTCAATAAACAACAGTCGAGGTTTCTCAAAATTCCCTTTTCTTTAATTGTTTAAAAATTTCAACTAAAATCATATTGTTTGGAGCAATTTGGAAAAATTGGGTTTCAATTAAAACAGGGAAAATTTTGGGTTTCAAATAAAATAGAAAAAAATCTGGTCATCATTCAATTTGGAAAAAAAATCTGGAATATCAAACCAAAATAGGGGAAAATCTGGGTATCAAAAAAATAGGAAAAAGAAATCTGGGTTTTTGAACACATTAGGGAAAAATTTGGTTTTAAATGAATTTGAAAGAAAACTGGTTTTTTTTTATGTATTTGGGAAGAATCTGGGGTTCAAAAAGTTTAGGAAAAAGCTGAGTTTCAAATAGTTGAAGAAAATCTGGGATTTCAACAAATTAGGAAAAATCTGTATACCCAAATAAATTTTAAAAAAAATAACCTGGGTTATGAAACAATTTGGGAAAAATCTGTCGTTTTCTTTAAAAGTCTGTTGTCCTTAGGAAATTTTATTCCTGCACTGTAATTTGTGAATCTCTGTATAAATTTACTGAAGAAATTTTTATTCCTTCATTAGAGTTTTCAGTTTATACAATGCCCTATCTATCTAGTGATATATATATAATATATATACATATATATATTTTATATGAAATGTAAATTGCATTTGTATTTCCAGTTGTGTTATGGATTCTGGAAACAAGTTTTATTTTTTTCAAATTTTAGGGCCGAACTGGTCGGCGTTCGTCCCTGTTAAGGACGGAATGGTTTTTTTAAACAAAACGAAAATTTTATAAAAAAATACATATAAAAAAAATGTATATATGAAAATATTTTTTTAAAGAAATTAAAAAAAAAAGAGATTTAAAGGGCTTGGGGGACGGACTGGCCGCCCCCCGTACCCTGGTGTTGTGCGGTGGCAGTGGCTACCGCACAGCAGTCCAAAGGACTGCCGTGTGCGGCAGCCTTGGCTGCCGTGCACATCAGTCCCAAGGACTGCTGTGCGCAGTCCCTGCAGGGACTGCCGTGGGCAGTCCTTGCAAGGACTGCGCCGACAGCCTTTTGAATGCTGCGTTTCTTTTATTTTTGGTTCAAATTTAATTCTCATAAATTTATTTATATCCGTTTAAATTTAATTATTATTCGGTTTAAAATTTTAGTTTATGAAAATATATATATATATATATTCTATATATATATATGTATATATATATATGTGTGTGTGTGTTATTTTTTTAATTATATATATATATTATATATATATATATAAATAGTGGATAAAATATTAATGCATTTAAAAAAAAAAAATAGTTTCTCTTAATAGCAATATAATTAACTTTGGAAATAAAATGTAATAATTTTATTATAATAACAAAAAATTTAATGTACTTCTTGCATATTCGAATTATCTGTTGTTTTTATGAATTTAATAGTTGATCGTGAGAAAATGGTAGTGCTTCCTTTTTAACTGCTTTGAGTAGAGTCGAAATGGGTTATGAGATCATCAAATTATGTATAGTTGCGTTTTGTTTTATGTTGGCTTTAATGTCGTGATGGGAACCTGGTTGTTGATTTGAAAACCTTGTCCAGAGGCTTGTTTATTTTTGAATGTTATTTTCATCTTGATATTTCTGCTTGGAGTTGAAAACTTATGATTCATGTTGGAAGGGTTGAACGGATGATGTTGAGACTTTTTGATTCTGAGTTGTTGCGAGAGGGTTAATGCCTCGCTTGTTCTTGTTTTGGTATCATGCTTATTCATTGAGGTTCAACCCTTGTCTTGTTTCAATTTTCTGTTAAGAGTCTTAGGGAGAGTGGCTCTTCGTGGGGGCCGGCGCCTCGGTTAAGAGGAAGTGCACAGGAGAACCCACGAAGAGTAGTTAAACAAGTGATAACTTAAAATAGAATTAGGGGGATGGGTAGTAAACCACTCAAGATAAAAGAAATTGGATTCCTCTGCTATGCATTAGGGCTATCATAGACTAATGATAGATTGAGAAGGCCGTGGTCGGCAAAGTCATAATCTCGTCTTCATGAGAGGTTATTGGCTCCGCACGAGCTACCCTATGGTGCCGGCGCCTCAAGTAGGAGGAAGAGCCAGGAGATCCATAGATGGGTGCCGGCGCCTCAAGTTGGAGGAAGAGCCAGGAGATCCCATGAGAGCTGTGCGATGACACTCTCCACTAGACTTCCTATTTGCCTTGTTGTTTTTTGCCTCTGGAAATGTATTTTGGACTTGGATGTTGTATCAGTTTCCTTAGCTTTGTACTCTTATTGTTGATTCGGATTCTTGTGTTCGCGATTATGAGTATACTTTGGTGATTTGATATTGTCATTGCTTGGTGTAATTGTACTCTCTGAATTTGTATTTGAGTTTGTACCTTGTTGTCATGGAGTCGGTTTGACAGTCATGGTCGAGTTAACTTCATTGACACCTCTGAGCACGGGGGGTGAGTTATCTTTAATTCACATGGTTGGGTGGAACGTGCTCCGCACCCGTTGGGTTCCCCATCAGCATCCTTTGTTCGCAGCTTTTCCGCAGTTGGAGTTGTACCAGTGTTCACCTTGTTATTCAGCATTCATTGTAAATTGTATTATCCCAATTGTTTGGGAATTTCATTGTAATTATTATATCAAAGATTGTAATGTAACATTATAGCAATGATGTAATAGTTAGGATTCAATGTAATTATTTGATGAGACTCATTTGATTGTATTATGCGGTACCTTAATATTAATGCTCTTGGTTTATGGAAGCACATTTATTCATGGTTATTATATTGTAAATGGTTATTTGGTTTATCATTATCTTTAATTTCCATTTGTGGTTGCAATGTAACCTCGCGTGCCCCAGAGAACTAAGTGTGATAATGTGATGTATTATGTTATGTGATTATAGTTAATGTATTATAAGTTTAAGTTAATTGCTTTAAACAAAAAAAAAAAATTATTGCCTTTTGGGTTCTCTGGGGTTTTACGGCGTTACAATCGAAGAATGTAGAGAGTGGCTGTATGGAAATAAATGTTATATCTTCAGAACGCAGGAGTGTGTTTTGGAACAAATGTTCTATCTTTGAAACACAATCAGATGTAGTGAGTTGTGCTGTGGGAATAAAACCTAAATCATAAAAACACAAGAAAGTGTTAATGGTTGTGTAAAAGGAGAACAACAATATATCATTTATGATAAAGAGAGGATGTGATCTGAAGTATACATGCAGTCCATAAGTGAAATGTATGAAGTAGATCTATAAGAGTTTATGAAGAATTATAAAGAAGAGTGACTATGGTTTAAAGAACATCTTGAAGAGGTCAGATTTATGAAGACACTATGAGCACATTTGTGAAGATGCAGATTTGATAAGGAAGATAAACAATTTGGATAAAGTAATGTTTATATTTGATGAATACAAACTTGAGAAAGCAAATGCATATTTGAAGAAGAGTATACTGTAGACTTGGTGAAGTAGATGGCATCATCATGTAGTAAATCATTTATGTGAAAAGGAAAGTTGTGAGCATGATATATTTTGATATCATTCAAGGAGGACAATTTCAAGAAGATTATAAAGTCTATCATCCGTTGAGGAAGCAACATTGAAGGTGGAACATAATTCAATTCAAATTATAATATTTGCTAAGTTGGTGCTTGGCAAGTAGGGGTTGGTGCTCCTTGTAGGTTGGTGCCTACTAAATCAGAATTAGGGGTTGATGCTCCTTGTAGGTTGGTGCCTACTAAAATAGGATTAAGGGTTGGTGCTCTTTGTAGGTTGGAGCCTACTAAACTACATAATTGGTGATTCAAGTAGGTTGGTGCCTACATTCTTTGTAAAGCTTATATAATTCATAAAGTACATTATTTGTACCGTAGTTTTATCCCAAAAGGGGTTCCACGTAAAATCTTGGTGTCAACTTGTTCGTATTGAGATATTCTTGCATAGTTGATTTGTGTTAGAGTTTGAAGTTGATAAAGGTTGTAAAGGGTAAAAGTTTGTTGATATACTGATTCACCCCCCCCCCCCTCTCAGTTTATCTTTGCGATTTTCAACACTCTCCCCATTTTTATCTTGATGAGGATAGGGTATGATTGTGAAACATGCTTTGGACACTTCTTGATAGATCTAATCTTTGTAATCAATACTATGATATATAGTCCCAACTTATAGAGCAAGTTGATAACTCCTTAAGTAATAATTATAGCACATAATCATGAATAATATATACCAAGTGGGGCAATGTTGTTCCTATACAACGTAGTCCTTGGACATCACATTCGTCAATCTATCCCCCATCCATCCCATTCTAAATCCTTCAAACCATCTATCCCAAAGACTACATCCATTATATCCACAATCCTTCCATCAATCCATCCAATCCTCCCTTCATCCTCATCTTAGATTTGGTTTTCTCCTTATCATTGATTATAACATTAAGAAAACAATCTCATTTAGCAAAAAAGAATAAGACTACCCAAAAGAATCTATCCAAAAAGAAGCATTCAATCCAAGCACAAGGAAATCACATATGCATGGCTAATCTAATATTCAAAACTCCTAGCCATCCAAATATAGTAGCAAAGATGAAACAATCCAAAAAATCTCCAAAATGTCTAACACTCGTCCAAAAGCATCCATGAGCTTTTTTCCTCATCTTGCTACAAGCCTTGATTAGTTCTAAACAAGTCATTACATTATTAAAAGATATATGATTCTCAATCCTTACTTTGTTCTTAAGATATATCACTCTCACATGAACAATGACATCATCATCATCAATCAATCTTTGGATTTTAGCTTGACCAAGGTCAAATTTGTGTTTGTTCTTTGTATTTTCATAAAAAAAAAATTATTGTGTGTCTTGTTCTTTGCATTTGTGTTGGTCCTTGGGGAATATTATGGCAATAATGTCAAGGTCTTTCATATCAGGATGCCATGTGTTATATGTTTGCTTGTGAATTTTTATTTTGGGTCAATCCTATAGAGTTAGTGTAATTAATATTTAATTACACTTGCATAACTTTACTTAGGTAATATTTAATTCCTAGGTTAATTATTCTCATCCTTATCTTGTTGAGCTATCTTGTTGCTCAAGATAAGATTAGGGTTATGTATCTTTACTTTTATAAAGCAAATCATATCTTGTAATTATTGAATTCCTGAATAATATTATTGTGCACATCTTTTGCAAAGCTCTGTTTTTTCTATTTTTCTCTTCTGTGGAAGGCTTTTCTGGTTTGCATTTCAGATCTTGGTTTCTAACATGGTATCAAAGCCTTGATTTGTAGCCCCTTCTTAGATTTTTTGGAGAAAATCTTTGCAAAGTTAGTTTGGGATTCCTTGAGGGTTTCATACTTCGAGATTGTCTCTCTATTTGGGTGCTCTTGCATGGTCACTTTCAGTGCACTTTGGAGGAAATCTAAGCTCATTTTCGAGTTCAGGGTTGTCGAAAAAGTCAAGATTGGCTTTCGTTTCGCTTAAATTTGACATTTTATGCCAAAGTTATGAGGGTTTGAAGATTTGCCAGATCTAGGAGTTGTGAAGCTTTTGGTGCATTTTCAGCAGATCGGACCTCGCCATCTAATCCAGAGTGTCCAAGAGATGAAAAATGACATATAGCACGCCCTATTTCGGCGTCGTTGTTCGTGAGGAAAAAAAATTACCCAGCAGGCTGTACGACCTGCCAAGTACAGGGTACGATTTATTTTGCAAAACAAAAAAAAATTCAAATTTTTTTTGCATGACTATATTGATTCATCGGGCTTTATAAAAAAGATTTTGGGCTTTTTTTTTTTTTTGGTAAGTTAATAGCTGGAAAGGCCAGCACCATATATTATCAATAAAATTTAACAGAGTTTGGTAGCCTTTCGGCACCATTTCATCCTTCAGATCACCATCTTGACCTGACAATAGGAAAAGTTTGCTACTTAACTTGTCCACAAAGTAGACCCGCTAGCCTATCTGGATCTACCCTCCGCCACCGCTCCTTTTTCCAAACTATCTGCCACTGTATTACCTTCACGGTATACATGGCTGACTTGGAATTCCTCGAAAGATGAGATGAGGGTCCATATCGGTGGCAACCAGCGACGCAATAACCAGTTTGGGGTGAAGTTGTTTCTGATAGCATTCACTATGACTAACGAATCCCCTTCCAAGTGCAGCTTCGATGCCCCGATGCTTTTCCCCAATTCCAATCCGCTGAGAGCCGCCCTGAATTCTGCCATGTTGTTTGTAGCCTGGCCGATGTGCTCTGCCTGTTGTGCTATTTCCCTTCCTTCGGAGTCTCTTGCCACACATCCTATGTCGGCCGCTCTAGGATTACTAGTAGAGGCGCCATCAAAATTTACTTTAATCCAGCCAGGTAGCGGTTTTTGCCATAATGTTCTTTTTCGGAGCTCATTCTTCTATGACGCTTCTAAAGATCCAATAATAGGAGGGATGTGCCGACCATCGAGTTTATTAGTAAGCTCAATATCCATGTTAGAGAACACATTTTTTGGGAAGGTAATCCTTTTAGCTGCATTGTTTACCAATTCTACCACCGCCTTAACCAAGTGCCTTGCGAGTGCTTCCCTACTCATTGATTGCTCTTGGAAGACACGCCTATTCCGTTCCTTCCAAATTTCCCAGCATACCGTGGACGACACTATTTTCCAGATGCTACTGAAGACTCCATTGTGAAGCTTCCTTGGCCATGTGGAAAGCCAATCCCAAAGGTTTGATGATAGCGGGGTCGGGTAGCTTAGAAGCTCGAGCATATATTTCCAGCAGTATTCAGCATAGGGACACCAGAACAAAAGTTGTGACGTCGTTTCCACCTATTGTTTACACATTATACATCTGCTTGGGCCCCTGAAACCCAACTTAATTAATATGTCATGTGTTAGTATCCTCCCCTGTGCAGCTAACCATGTAAACACCCCAGCTTTCGGCAAGACATTTTTCCCCCAAAGGAGTGCATTTGGCCAGATCTTTCCTTCCTCCCACCTTTCCTTGAGTTTATACTCGATCTTTACTTTATACGCACCATCTATTGAGGCACTCCATCTCAGCACGTCCTCCCCTTCACCGACGGGGATAGTCCTGACCTTCAAGATCATCTCCAATGCCTTCTTTTGATCCTCAGGGGCATTGATCACATCTAAATTTTTCCATCTCCACTGCAGAATTTCGTTGTTCCATACTTTGCCCCCGTAGTCACACACTTTTGGGCCCCAAACCCTGATTGTTTCTGCCTTGATTATTGCCAGGCCCAACATACTGCCTAGCTTAGAGTGCCCATCCCATGAATCTTCCCAGAATGATGCACTCCTACCATTGTGAACTTCCCATGTGAAATACTTGCAGATGATATCCCTACTTTCACAGATGAAGTTCTAGATTGTCGAGCCTCTTGGTGGGTTGAGTGTCCTTACTATGCACACCAGATCATCTGAATCGAAGGTATTTCCTCCTCAAGATTCTCACCCATTTTTGATTGCTGGTGTACATTTTCCATGCCAATTTAGCCCCCATTGCCAGATTCATCTCCTTCAGCTGTCTGATTCCTGCCCCACCCGAGGCCTATGGTTTACATACCTTATCCCATGCCAATAGGGGAACCCTGTTTGTTTCCTTCGGTCCATTCCAAAAGAATTTCCTCATAATTTGGTTGAGTTGTTCCACGATACCCTCAGGAATTTTTAGGCATGACATAGAATATACTGGGATGGCTGCCAGAACAGTTTTTACCATGAGTAGCCTTCCTGTTGAAGTTAGCCATTTGCCCTTCCATAATTCCATCCTCTTTTTGCAGTTCCCAACTAGCCTGTCCCAGAATCCAACACGATTGGCCCCAGCAAAAAGAGGCATCCCTAGGAATCTCCCAGGGAGGTTGGCTGGTCTTACACCCAGGATCCTTGCAAGGTCTCGTTGTAGGCTAGGTTGGGTATTAAGGAAGAAGACTTATGATTTTCTCCAATTGATGGCCTGTCTTGAAGCCCTACTGTAATCATCCAACACCTTCTTTATCTTCCTCGCTTCCACTCTTGAGGCTAAGCCGAAAAGGATGATATCATCCAAGAATTGTTGATGTGTGCTTGCACCCACCCCTGGTGCGGCCTCAATTCCCTTCCATGAACCCTCCAACCTGGATTGTCCAATTTTCCTGCCAAGGGCTTCTGCCATCATGATGAAGACAAATGGGGATAACGGATCCCCTTGCCTTAGCCCCCAGGAGGAGTCTATGAAACCTTGGGCTACCCCATTTATTAGAATTGAGAATCTTGGTGCAATTATGCAACTTCTAATCCAATCCACTAACTTCCTATCAAAACCAAACCCACTCAACACATCTAACAGAAACTGTCTGTCCACCCAATCGTAGGCCTTTAGAATATCTAATTTGAGGATCATACTTGGCAGTCTTAGCTTTCTTGCCGTGTGGATTATCTCATGTGCCATTATTATTCCTTCTACAATTGACCTCCCCGGAATGAACCCGCTTTGCTCTTCCGATATGATTTTGTCAATTACCAACTTGAGCCTGTTGGCGATAACTTTCATTATTATTTTATATATTGTATTACAAAGGGAGATTGGCCTGAAGTCCCCCATACATTTTGCCTCTTTCTTTTTTGGAATGAGTGCAATGAAGGTATGATTAATTGCCCCTAACATTGTTGTTTTTCTTCTTGATTCTTCCACTGCTTTGACTAGGTCTTCCTTGACTATTTCCCAGCAAGTCTGATAGAAGAAGGCTGGGAAGCCATCCAGCCTTGGGGATTTATCTGCTCCAAGCTGGAAGGTTGCTTTCTTGACCTCTTCCATACATATTGGTTTAGTGAGTTCTCTGTTCTCTGCCTCTGAGATCGAGTTTGGAATACCTTTGATGAACTCCTCCTTGAGACTCCCTTCCATTTGATCTTCCTTCTTAAACAAAGACTCAAAGTACTTAATTGCCTCCTGATTGATCTCCAGCACAGATCTGGCGAGAGACCCATCATCTTTGACCAACTCCGTGATACTGCTTGTATTTCTTTTGACCAGGGTTGAATTGTGGAAAAATATTGTATTTCTGTCACCTTCTTGGAGCCACAATTCCCTAGATTTCTGCTTCCAATAGCATTCCATTCTTGTCAGAATCTCAGATTGAGCACCTAACAATTCCTTTTCCTTGAGGAATTCTTCCTGCCCCATACCTTTTTCAATTACTTTCTCATTTAAGGTCCTGAGCTCTCTCTCTATCTTGCCACTTTCTTCAAAAATGTTTTTGAATTGTTCCTTATTCCAAACTCGTAGTTTAGCTTTGATATGGGAAAGTTTCCTCTGGAAGGAGAATAGGTGTGAGTGATTACCAATCCAGACTTCTTTCCACCATATTGAGATCTGCTCTAGTAAATTTGAGTCTCACATCCACATCTTTTCAAATCGAAAGGGTGAACCACCTTTGAAAATATCTGGTTGAATTACAAGTTGGATTGGAAAATGGTCAGATCCGCTCCATGGCAAAATAGAGGCTTCCAACATGTTCACCCCCTGGTTCCAGTCCCCAACCACCAGGAATCTGTCCAATTTCTCTGCTATTCCCGTATGGCCCGTTCTTTTGTTTGTCCAAGTGTATACTCCATTTTTTGTTGATATCTCCCGTAGCATATTCTTATCCACAAAGTCTTGGAAGTCCATTTGAGATTTTATTAGACTTCTCATCCCTCCTTGCTTCTCCGAGTTATTCAAGGTGGCATTGAAATCCCCACCAATTATGATTTTTTCATCTTTTAACTATTCTAAGGAAGTCAAGATTGCTGCCCAAAGATTCCTCTTATCCACTGGGGCTATAGGGCCATATACGTTGATTAATCTTAATTTTGTATTCCCCTGGTAAATCCTTACTGAGACCATTAGCCAGTTCTGATTCTCTTCTACGATTTTACAAAACACCATGGCTAGGTTCCTCACTATCCCCAATCCACCGGAAGCTCTAATTGACTCTTTAAAAATCCCTCCCCATCCTTTCCAAAACCTCATGCGCTTCTCCTGCTCCTCCCTACTCCATTTTGTCTCCTGAATCAACAATACATCTGGCTTACTGTTGTCTACTTGGCGCCTAAAGTGGCGCCACTTGCTAGGGGCGTTCAAGCCCCTAGCATTCCAGCTTATGATTCTCATTGCTCCCCGGGAAGGGGAAGCCCCTTCCCATTTCGAAGGATCGTTTGGCCCAATTTTGTTTGGCCTTTGGCTGATCCTGCCACTTTAAGTTTTTCTTTGTTGGGTTTGCACCCTCTTTGACTGGCGGACTTAATCTTTGGTGTTTTCCTTGCTGAGGGGAATTGTTCAATTCCTCTCTTGGCTAGTATGCCCTCCTGGTATTCCTCAAAGCTCTCATCACAGTCTGTTTTAGATTCCATACTACCTTGATCCTGACCTTCCTCCATCCCTTCTTCTAGATCCTTGTAATTGGTGAGTTCCTTCATTTGTGTTGCTTCTTGAACCTCTGGCTCCAGATCTGTCCCCCTCCTTTTTGAGATTTCCACTGACTGATTCTCTATCCTGATGTCTGTGAGGTGGGGAAATCCTTCTTCAAGCTGGGGATCCGAACCTAGGGAGAAAGGTTGGTCATATTGAACTGGCCTGTAGGTTTTTTGACTCTCCCCATCCTGTGGATTCATTGAGTTTCTTCCCCCCGGCTCTACTTCCTTAGTTTCTGGTTTTGGTGGTCTTATTGACTCTAACAGTTCCTTTTCCCAATATTCGATTGGTGACCTTTTCCCCAAGTTGATTTCCTTCTCCTTTTTCGGCTCTTTCTCCCATTTATATGGGATGGTATTGCTGGCCTCACCCTGTTCCATACACTTCTTCTTTCCATGCTCGAGTGATTTACACTTAGAGCAGATTTGTAGGCTATCTTCCCTACTCACTTCCTGTCTCCAGGAACCCACCTCGGAAATGAGATCCACCACCATCGTCAATACCATACCTTGTGTCTTTGATACACAAATGCGAAAGTAGGACCCTTTTTCCATATCCTCTTGAATTTTATCTACACTCTGTAGTTTGCCTATCTGCCTACCTATCTCCTTTAGGGTTTCTTCCATCCAGTACTCCGTGGGAAGATTGTATAGTTTCAACCACACTGCGCTCTCCTCAATCCATGTTTTTCTTGGATCAAAATTTGGCCGCCATTCTATAGGGTGCAATTGACCACCGTCCAGGAAATAAGGCCTTGTTTCTAAGGCCCTAGTCCTCCTCTTTTGATCAGGGAATTTTAACAGGAACCAATTGTTCTCCAATGCTTTCACTTCTAGCACCTCAACCCAGGTTTTAATACACCATTCTTCCACTATTGTCCCGCTCTTGTGGCCCTCACCCCCCCATTTAACAAACATTCTGATTTCTTGTAGGGATTCTCGGGTTCTTTTGAAAGTTTTGTTATTTACACAAAAGGAGGGAATTGGTAATGGTAGGTACTTGCCACTATTCGCTTCGCCCTGGTTAGCCGATCCAGTTTCCATGTATGACTTGGTTGGTAGAGCCTTTTTATAGTCTTCTTCGCGCCAGTTTATGCTTGTGTCCCTCTCCTCCCCTGGCTTTTTCCCAAACCACCCATTCGGTCTTTTCAAATTTTGCCTGCCATCGTTGATGAATCCCCGATTTCCTCCCCAGTTAGCATTCGCCTTAGCGAAACGGTTAGGTCTCACCCATGGAGGCCCTTGTCCCTACCATGCACAATTCCTCCTTCGCTTGTATTTGACTTCCGATTGGTACCTGGTTTGATAGTAAGGATGGAATTTATCCACCTAGATACCGCTCTCCAGTACCCATTAGGGCCTATCCATTTATGTTCCTGGAATCCGTTCCGTTTTTCCGTAGCGAGCCATCCATTGTTGATTCTTTGTAAGATTCTTCAAAGGAACCGTTAAGCTCAAATTTATAAAACCATTTTCCTTTCGCTTTGAGTATCGCCCAGATGCATTTCGTACGATGTCAATGCCCACCTCGCGCATTATCATTACCTTTGCTTTTTCTCCCGCATCTCAGCATATACGGCCTTATACTGCTCCTCACCTTTCGCCATCTCCCATGTATTTCTATATTTTGGGCTTTTTAAATATATGGTGGTATTTTTAATTAAATGGGGGTTGTTTTTTATTTTTGGCGGGATGTTGGTACCTTCGTACAAGGACCTGTCAATTATGACAGTCCTTGGTCGGCCCACTAGCCTTCTCCTGCCGGCCGATCTTCCATCACCTCCCGTCGATCGGCATTTCCTCCATCGTCGATGCCATTATCTTCTCTAGCGGCTGCTTCAAGCCCGACCGCTGTTTCTTCCAAGACGGTCGTCTAGATAGCGTCGGTCACCGCCGGCCCTTAGCACTCAGCCCTATTCCTATTGACAGTCCCAGGGGGGGCTCATCGCCAGCTGGTGGCGCCAGGAGCAGCACCACCTCCGCTCAGCCCACCCGCCACCTGTCTGGTGGCATGTTTCTTTTTTGCTCTAGCAGAGCCTGCGGTCACATGGAGGACCAAGGGCCAAGCCGAAAGGAGCTTATTTTTTGTGCCCATTTAGCCTGTGCAGTCCCTGAATTGCCCTCTTATAGGCCTTTTTTTCATTTTGGCATAACTTTTGATCTCGGAGATGAATTTTTTGAAATGAGATATTGCCAGAAAGCTGGCAAGCCCAATTTTCTAATGGTGCAGTTTGTTTTCATAGATTTTTCTGTTTAATGGGATTTTTTTTCCTGTTGAAGTTAGATGTTCATATTTGCTTCGGAGGGCATTTTTTTGACTCGGTGATCATTTTTTCGTCATTCTTACAGCGTTGGAAAGCTGGTTCAGTCCTCTACACAGATCTGAGGTCTATTTTTATTTTTTGTTTATGCATGTTTGCATTCTGTCCTTTTACAATCGTTGGGTTATTGTAATAAATGAACTGAGATAAGGTTCCATCAGGGGGGTTTCTTGCATAATAATCTGATTAGAGTGTGCATGCACTTTGATCTTCATCTTGTTTTGATGGCAACTCGCATGGGTTATCTGGTTTCTTAGTTTCTTTGGCCACATCTTGTCTTAGCTTGAAACATATCAAATTCACATCAGTTCACACTTTAGATTGAGAGTTTATGGTTCTTGATCTGCATTGGTTCAAATCTTTCTTAGTTTGAGGGCCATGTTTTTATGGTTAATGTTCCAGAGTCTTTATGGTACTCCTTCCCATGGAAGAGTTTTAATCTCAGTTTGGCATTGGCATCGAGATACACAGTTTCTAGATTCTATCATCATCTCATCTACTGTTGCTTCACAGATTCCAGGGTTGTTCCAGTTTGTGAGTTTTCCAGTGTTTTGTGGCATCGGGTCTGTTGTCGCATTATTATGATTCTATTTTTGGTTTCTTGTAGACAGAAGTATCTTTCCTTGCTTGTTAGATTGTGGTTCCATTGTTACTCCATAGTGTTCTTCCAATGCTTCTTTGCAGCAACCATCTCATTGTAGGGGGGTTTTGTCCCACTGGGTTTTCCTTCTCTACCTCATTATTGCATTTGTACATGGGTACCTGATCAGGCCTTGTTGCCGGGACCCATTCATTCATGCTTTCTTGCATTCATCTTAGTTTTAGGTGCATGCTTTTTTAGTCTCCCTAAGTTGCACTTATGGGGGGGTGTTAGTGTAATTAATATTTAATTACACTTGCATAACTTTACTTAGGTAATATTTAATTCCTAAGTTAATTATTCTCATCCTTATCTTGTTGAGCTATCTTGTTGCTCAAGATAAGATTAGGGTTATGCATATTTTCTTTTATAAAGCAAATCATATCTTGTAATTATTGAATTCCTGAATAATATTATTTTGCACATCTTTTGCAAAGCTCTTCTTTTTATGTTTTTCTCTTTTGTGGAAGGCTTTTCTGGATTGCATTTCAGATCCTGGTTTCTAACATATAGCATATGGAAAAATATCATCATTGTTTTCCATATCACGACGCATCATATCATATGATATAACAAACACTAGGTTGCTCAAATTAATTGAGCCCTATGCAATATTCATAGTGTGTACCTTAAAAATAAAAGTCACTCATTCTCTATCATAACCATTCCACCTAACCCTTTATCATTTTATTTCTTCATTATCTATATACAACCAAAAAATAAAATAACCAGATTTCATTTATTACCTTTATTTATACATCATTATCCTTGATCATTCGTCTCTTGCATATTTCTCCCATCCATTCATCATTAATATTTGCATCCCTAACATACATATTTTTACTAACTCTATTTATTATCACTAATATCTTCACCCATCTACCTCTTCCATTCATCCCTAACCATATTATCGATTTTGAGATCACAATCATGTTCTTCAAACTTGCCTATCCTCTTGAGGGGGCATCCCTAAATCATCATTAATGCTAAAATTAAAATCTCAACACTAGGGGCATGTTATCTCACCCACCAAGTGCCTATATCTACTTTCTTTGAAACATCATCACTTCATAACATTATTTCAAGAGGGGCAAAATTTACATTTGATTCTCACAACCTTCTAATGTTGCACCTAACATTGCATCTTAATTCCATGTTGACACCTCCCTGTTACCATTCTAATTCTCCTTTTCATTCACTACCACTAATTAAGTAAATAATTCATATTATTTAGTTAATTAGGCTAATAATCATCCATTTATTCCAAAATAAATAAATAAATTCATTGAATCACTTGTTTATCCACATATAATAAAAAATATAATTTTCCACTCATACTTCATCATAACTCCATGATTCCCTTCTACTTTTACCCTGTTGAACTAATCACCAGCGTCTCCCTTCGGATTTGAGATACGGACTAACTACCTCTCGTGAATCCATTTATCTCTGGCATTTGTATCCAACATTAACAGGTCAATAATTTGGCGCAACAAAAAACGTGTTCCAACAAATGGTATCAAAGTCGTGGTCGTGGGTTTGAATCCCCTTGAGTGACACTGAGGGGGGGGGGTTGTTGGACTAATCGCCAACGTCTCCCTTGAAATTTGGGACATGGACTAATCGCCTCTCGCGGATCCATTTACCTCTGGCATTTGCATCGGGTGTTAACAAGTCGATCTTTTGGTGCAACAAAAAGCATGTTCCAACATACCCATACATAAATAATTAGTCAAAATAAACAAATAAAAGTGACTAATTATCCTCAACCATTTTATAGCCCACTAAGAAGCTATCATAGCTCTTCTTGAATATTCTTAGTCAACAAACACTCCCCACTCATCTCAATCAATCTCCACCATTCATCTAAGATCAAAACCTCACTATTTACATCATCAACCAAGCATCTATAAATCTAACCCAATCCCTCATCAAGAAATATATGACCTTTAGAGCTTAATAGGTACATGTTGCAAAAATATTGCATGAATCATTGAGCAACTGCATTAAGCAATCAATTTTAACAAAGAGGATTTTGTATTGGTAATATTTTTCATGCATTTGTTTCATATGAACTTTCTTTAGCTTGATCAAAATTATGGTTTCATTTTAAATAGAGCATTGAATATTGTTTTAATCTCTTTGCATATTGTTCTAAAATTTGCTTATATGCCTAGCATCCAAAGTTCATTTGATTTTTAAAATACAATCTTGAAAATCTAAGGACACAAAAGTAAAAATCCATAAATCTTAAGCCCAAATTCAATGCATTCTCAAAAATTAAAAAATTTGAAATCTATTTGGACCCCAAAATCTAGCAATCCCAAATCCATGCTACCCAAATATCCAAGAAAAAATCCAACAAGCTAAATTGCAAAATTCATTTGAGTCCCAAAGTGTGGCAATAAAAATGACCAATCCAAAATATAAAGTCCCAACATCCAATAATCCCATATCCAAAATCTCCTAAGCCAACAATTCCCAAAGTCAAAAACTCCCAAAAGTCACCATCAAATCCAACAAAATATCCAATTCTAGAGCAAATCGTGTGTGAAACTATTGGTCTTAATTTCCCTTGGTCCCATGATGTTTAATCGTGCCTTCATAATCTCATCCTTCCATTTACCCCTTTTACCTAACCTAATCCATCATCCCACATAACCCATTGCCACACCCCTTTATTCTAACCTTTCACATGACCACCATACATCCTTCATCCAACCTACCTCTCACCTCATTTTGCTTGGAAACACCCTGGGAGAAGCCAACTTAGCAATCAATGAAGCTCATAAAGACATCTACCTAGTGTAATAACAACATGGTCCACTTGAAGCAACTATTCAACATGGGATGCTACTAGCTATGGAAACAAATGCTTGAATCCATAATCTAGAAATTCCCATCCTAAAATAAATAAAAACCAAAATCAAAATAGTAAAGAGAAAAAAGTGTCCAATCATGAAAGCCATTCCTATGGTGCCTTGAGAAAGTACCATGTTGAAAACATGTTTGTGAGCTTCATGCATAAATCCATTTCCTGTGTACACTATGATTGGGGGCAAGCTTCTTCCACCCACTCATTACATCTACTATTCACAACCATTGGCCAGTCATCCATACCACATCATCATATCATTCCCACCCATCACATCTACATTCTCATGCCATCATACCTATCCCCATTCTCGCTTTTGACCTTGATAAGGAAGTGGACAAGATATTGAAATATGTTATTGACAATTCCTTGATGTGTTCAAGAATTGCATCATAAGTAACACATAACCAAGTGGACATATCATTACTATGTGGCATGGTCCTCATAACCACATCCTACACCCCATCCCCCATTTCCCTCATGATTCCCATCCATCCAACACCTTCACCTTGATACGTTCAAGCATTGCATCATAAATAGGACATAACCAGGTGGGACATATCATTACTATGTGGCCTACTCATAACCACATCCTACACCCTCTCCCCCATTTCCCTAATGGTTCCCATTCATCCAACACCTTCATGCCTACTGGTAAGATTGGTTTTTTCCTTAAACGATTTGAACATAGGCCAATCCCAAATAGAAATTTCAATACTAATAAAGATCCACAATCCTAAATTCTAGGTACTTCAATCCTTTCAAGATTGTAATCCCATACCTAGTATCCTATCCATGTAGCCAATCCAAAGCTACTAGTTCTTCAAACACACAATAAATAAATAAAATCTATACAAATCTAGCTTACCGACCCTTCCTTCTACCTACTCAAACAAATCTCATCCATTTTTCATCCCTTTGAACTTGGTTCTCCTTTCTAGAGACCACCTGAGTCCTTTCAACCCACTTTCTCTCTTGAGGAAGCACCACTAAATCATTTCCTAATTGAGCCATCCTCCCAAATGACTAAGGCAACCACCAATTCAATCTCACTAAGTGTCTATACTTATCTTCTTTAAAACAAGGTCATGATTCATGGTCTCAACACCATCTCAAAGAGGGGTAAAATGTACAATTAAAATCCACTTCCACATAATTAATCCTATGCCACATCACTAATCAAATATTTAATTAATTAGGTCATCTTTCCTCCAATTATTAATTACAAAAATCCTATTTATTTAATTAATTAAGTTAACCCCCCTTCAACAATTCCTTCCTCTAGCTAATTAAATAAATCTTATTCATATAATTAACATAGCCTAACCTTTCTTCTAATTAATTAATTAAATGAACCTTGCTAATTCATTCCTCTAATCTCTCTCGATTTTAATTAATTGAATTGTTTTCTCATCTTTTAATCCCTACCACCTATTATCCCAATAACATCTATGCCCTCCATTCTCACATGTGTGAGATCTTTCAATTGTCATTATCATACAAACCCCTACATATCCACACATGGAGATCTTCCACTTGTCATTATTGCACAAATCCTCACATTCTCTCATATGTGTGAGATCTTCTGCTTTCCATTTCCATATTCTCAAATTATCTCAAATGTGTGTCTTCCACTTGTCACCCTCACCCTCTTATATTCTTCCATGAATTTATTTCCTCACCATCCATCCTAGATCCTAAACGAATCTCCACTCACCATTCTCACGCATGTGAGAGCTTCCAATTGTCACCCTCAAATCACTATCTACCTCTACTTGTCATATTGAGAGCTTACCAACAAGTTAAATAACCACACCTTTGATCTCCAAACAAATCCTCACCCTTCATCCTCATGCCTAGAGGTCTATTTAACAAGCCCCCTCCAGAAGATAGTGATAAGAAAAATCATTAATCCTAAGTACATGGCCATTTGAGCAACCTCCTACAAAAATGTAACCTACACATAAATTAGTCATTGCATCCACACATTTTGGAGCAATCTCACACAAGGGAAAGTATAATCATTTCTTGAATTTTGCATTATTTACATTATGTGTTCCTATTTGCGCTCTAATCGAAGGTGTATGTTGTTTGGATTGAGCAATTGTTTTGTATGCTTTTACTCCCTTTTAGGCCAAATTTCACCATCATACCATGTTCACCAAACAACTTAAGTGAATCTCATAATGATAATGTAGCATAAATATAAGTCATGAATAGATCCAACACACATTTAGGCTTATCACATGATATACAAATCATGGCAGTATAAGAACATAATTAGTTACCCACTAATCTAGATCATATCATCTCTAATTATCATTTAGGTACAATAACTACATAAAGGGTCTAAAAAAAATGGGCCTTACAAACTACAAATGCTTGATCTTTAGAAAAGAGGTTTGACATTTATTTTATTCACAATCATTATTGAAAATTTTAATAGAACATAATCCATGTTTTTGAAGTTCTAGCAACATATTATATGCAGCTGAATCTTTTGCATTTGCATGGTCTCTTTCTTGTTTTCCTTCAATTGAGAGGCTTTCTTTATTGGGAATGTCTACCAAAACTTTGAATATAAATCTACACAAACCATAAGTGAACATTAGTTGAGTGTACCAAAAAAATCATTGTGAAAATAGAGTTTAGAAAATACCTTCGTTCGTGAGGCATGCCAACTTCTTTTATCAACTCAAATTGAGGTTTCCTAAAATGCATTTTTTGGCACACTTCATAAAGATTTTGTCTAGGACCACCTGTTCATGAATAAAGAAAAATACATATTGTAAAATAGATCACCATAAAATGAGTACTATTTAAAATACTAGTATAGAGGAAAAATCTTATCAATTTGTGGGTACCAAGAAATTTTTATTTCTATAAAGCTTATCAATTTCAAAAGTGAATAATGGCTAGTAATTTTTAAAGTTTTGATAGCATTATAACTATATATGTATATTAAGAGGTTGGGAAAATGGGCATGATGAGCATAGGAGCAAGATGTTCAAACTTGTTGACGATGGTGTTGAGGAAGGAGAGATGAAGATGGTGACGGTGATGATGACTTTGGTGGATTCAATGGTGATGATGATTTTGTTTGCCATGCCTTTGTTGAAGAATGGCCCTACAACTGGGACTCGGAGGAGGACAAATTATTCAATGGTGATGATGACTTTGTTTGCCATGCCTTTGTTGAAGAATGGCCCTACAACTGGTACTCGGAGGAGGACAAATATTTGGGGCATATATGGCTGGAGGCACAAAGGTGGGTGTATGTGTGTTAGGAGGCTTATTCTAGCAAGTCGGTGATTGATGCTCCCATGGTGGCTCAAGATAAGCATGTTTTTGAGGGTTGTTCAACTTTTGGGTTACACAAGGGTTTTCTTTCTCCAACATCTCTTCCTCCTTCTAGGCCTTTGTCCCTTCCTGTTGGTAAGTCTCCTAGAGTTGGGTTTTCTCTTCCTAGTGTGTAGAGTTTGTAGGGATGTTGTGTGGGGAATGTTGTTTCCTCACATTCCCCTTCCTCTATTGTAAGATGTGAGTTGGGTTTTGTGTTTAGGTGAGGCTCCCAACGCTCCCTTTGGAATATTGGATGAAGAGATATTAAGCAATATTGCCAATTCCCTTGGCTCTCTTCTTGCTATTGACGGAGTTACAAAAGAAATGAAAAGGTTGGTTTTTGCTAGATTTTGTGTTCATGTGGATGTTGGTAAGTTGATGCCTAACTCCATTAAGCTTCATTCTAGGTTGGGGGTTTGGGAGAAAATTATCCACTATGAGCCCTCCTCCCTGGTTTGCTCTCACTATCTTAAAGCTAGGTGCCATGCACTTTTGTGCCAAGACCTCATTATTTTCTCAATGCAACACTGGGAACTCGATGACAAGGGTTAATGAAAATTATGTTCTCCTTCATATACTCACTCTATGATTCTCCTCTTCTTAATAACAATAATATAAATATACTTTTATGTTCACACATGCTTGCATATTATTTCCATATATTATCCTTATCTTTTCACATATGTATCCATTATAGATCGCACATATATGTTTTATAAATATGCTCAAATCTAATTCAACACATGCTTGTATATTTTCTCCACACTTGATCTCTTTGAGTTTCTTTCTATTCACTTCATTGTTCCACTCAAATCATGTATATTCTCATCTTTCAAATCTGCATATTGAATAATCTTCTATATCTTCTTCATGCATAAATACGTTGGTGTGTACTTGATATATCTTTTTCTCGACACTCTTGCTTGAGTAACTCTCCTTAATGTTTATGCCTTACACATATCACACTACCACAACTCTTTAGATTTGCATATATCTTTTTCAAATCTGCATGTGATACCTCTGCTGGTGTATATGATTTTTCCTTAATCACTCAACACACACTCTTCTCCACAAAATCTTAGTCCCTTTTATATCTTCATGCCTTCATGAAAAGATGCAACTCTTTGAAATACACACAACCATTTGAATGGTCATGTCCTTCACTAAAAAATCTATCTTAACTCAATCACTACCTTTATCCTTTATGAGATTGTTGTATTTTCACCACCTTAATCGCTGCCTCTTCATAATGAAAATTGTTGCTTTTCATAAACTTTAAATGCCCTTTGTCACTACAATATTCTTTCTTATTCATAAATGCTTCCCTTTAAATATAAGCATATCCATTTAAATCATCTTTATGAAGATTGGCTTTTCTATAAAAATATTTAACTTTGAGTTATTTTGACTTCCCTAAAAAGTGGCGACTATTCTAAGGGAGTTGGTCTGTCAAGGAGTTTATTTACTTCAATTTGATTGTGATTATGTTTATCTAAACATCAGATCAACTTCCACTTAGCATTATGATCCTTGCAACATTCTTTTTTTTTTTCCATTTCTTCACTAAACAAAGTGTTAACTATGTCTATGTGGGTTCTAGGAAAATTCATTGCCAACAATTCATCGCTAGCAATTCACCGCCAACAATTCATCGTCGTGACATATTCATTGCATATACAATTCACCTCCAGAAATTCATCACTGTGGTATATTCACCACATATACATTTTTCAATATTTAAGTGGCCAAGAACACTCGGAAAAGAAAAAGTACAAATATTTTGTTGAATGCATAAAAAAGGTATATGCGGTGAATATACCACAAAGATGAATTGTTGGTGTTGAATTGTATATGTGATGAATTGTTGGCGGTGAATTGCTAGCAATGAATTTACCTGAACCCGTCTACATGATACAAGCTCCTTATATTGATTTTTTCATTATTTCATGCTTCATCTTCTAGCACAAAGTGTTGACATAAAGTATCATACATTAGTGTTGAAAATATCACTTAAGTCAAATCTCTAATTAAGGATCGGCCACCACTAGGTTAATCTTTAATTGTCATTTCAAATATTTACTTAACTTGAGATAATTCTTGTAAAGTATGTTTGTAATGTATGTATGTCTTTCTTTTCCTTTGAATCATCAACGGTTTCTCTTGACCTTTTCTTCTTCCCTTGACGGCTACAATTTCCTTTGACATCAATGACAATCAATTTTGTACATTCTCTTTGACATCAATGACAATACTATAACAATCTCTCCCTTTGTCATTGATGGCAACATAATTCTCCCCCTTTCTCTAACTCTCCCCTTTGACATCAGTGGCAAAGGGATGTTCATTATACTTTCATCCACAAATAGATCATGAGAAACATCCATTCATATTCTCTGTGGTCAATACTCACATCTACTACAATAAGATTATACTTCTCCCCCTGTTGAAGATTCTATATCAAATGGATATCAATCATGAATCAAATCACTATGTATATTATGTTATGTGTTGAACAATGCATTGAAATACATTGGAAAGACAAATTGGTTAACGATTGTAGTGGCAAAAGCTAGACATACAAATGTTCATTTCCAACCACCACATCTCACTTGCTCTCTTCAAGACTTTTTCAAAGAAGGAATTCCTCAAACATATGGAGACTACGTATATCAAGTACTTCATCTTGCCAAAGATTATGCTAAGATGCATAAGCCTCTGTAAATAATTATGGTTAATGTTGAATGGGGTAGGTGGATAGAGGCCAACATGAGTGAAGTAAAGAGTGAAGCATAAGATCCTTGATAATAATTGGTGGTCTACTCTTAGGTGAGGAATTAGTAGTGTTTGTAACTTTTAAGTTTTTCATTTTGTATTTTAAAGTTTAATTTTTTTGACAAAATTGCATTCACTTTTTATCATTTGAATCTTATTCATTTTTATTATTATATGTAGATACATTTGTTTGTTCATCTTATCCATTGTGCAAGTGATTAGGTATGTTGATACATACTCTCCTAATCTTGGAGAGATTAATGAGACATTTGACTGCATAGTTGGCAAGATGAAGCAAACAATTCATAGTGAGGTCCCTAATTGGGATTTTTTGAGTATATTAAGCCTATTGTGACAGTGAGATGAGCATTATGAACACTCCACTCATATGGTGCCTTATGCTCTAAATCCCAACTGATATGCACCAAGGGCTAGAAAAGTCCCTGTAATGTCCCCCTTTTTAGCCCTATACTTTTTGGTAACCATTAGCCTATTTTCAGAGGCCTATAGGCTAGTCAAAGGAAGAATTAGGGTTTCCTATTTTCTAGGAGGTATCATCCTGAGTTTTTAGGGGATGCATGTAGGATTTTTCCATTATGCTTTCTAGGTCTTCTGGGTTTTCAGAAAGCTTTAGCGGAGTGTCACATGCATGTTGATTAGTGACCATTTCCGGACTTGCTATTTTGAGTAGGTTACGACAACTACTCAAAATGTGCTTAAATGGTGTTCAGAGTCACTATTTTTAGTAGTATGTTATTTTTAGTAAGTGTTATTTTTGGCAGTATGGTTTGGCAACAGTTTAGCACTCAGTTACTATTTTTGGCAGTGCAGGCTTGGTAGAGGCTTCTCCAGCTTTCTCAGAGTCGAAAAAGGAAAGTTGATAACTTAAGTCATATTATATTTTATTGTTGCTTTTGGACCCCCTTGACTAGGTGTTATGACTTGAGTTGTTTTTAAAAGGTGGGCTTCATTTTTGGACGCCCAAGTTGGAGAAAAATACTTTTTAAGTTACATTTTATGCCAAGGTGAAGTGGACACCAAAATACACAAGCAAATGAGTTTTAATAAATATTATTTTATTCCTCATATTTAGGCGTCCCTTTTGGAGGGAAAAGAAAATTCAAACTTTTGGGTTTTGAGCTTACAAATAAGCCTCTTGCTCTCTTTTGGTTATCCATTTTTCATATCATAACAAAGTGTTGTTGAAATTATTTCAGACTCTTGCTTCAGGGTTGGAATACCTCCTAGCTTTACATCAGTTTCGGGTTTGAAAGACAACTCCTAGTTAATTGTTTGGTGCATCTTCATCCAGAGGTTGCAATATGAGCTTCAATGGTGATCGATACTTTCAGGTTCTCTGATCTTGTGGGTTTTGATGTTTTTTGATGTTTTGGTGTGGGTTTGAGTTAGATTATCAGTTTGATATTGTTTTGGAGTGTTATTATTAGTTTTCTAGTTGTTGGTTTGTGAAGGGTTAAAGCACGTTCTTGTTCACACTGATCTAAGAAGTTGATAGAATGTTGTGGGCACTGGCTCATTCTTTCCATCTCTCTTGGGTGCCCCTTTCCCTAAGATTTCATATTTTTTGAAGGAGAATTGGATTTTTGCTGTTGGTCACCCTTCTTGGGGATCGTACTAGCTTGGTTGTGGGTGCATTGGGTTACATGTTAGGCATTTGCAGAATTGTTGGTGGAGGTTTGCTACCTGACATTGAACGCCTAGCTCATTGGCACCATTTGCAACAAGTTTGAGGTGATTCAGAGGTGTGGTTGAAGAGATACATGCATTTAAAGGATTGCTGGTTGGTTTTTCGAGCACGTTGTTTTGTAATATCAGATTGCTGCTCCTTCATATTAGACCTGTTATTTTAATGTTTTATCATACTCTTATGTTGCCTAATCATTTGTAATGACACAAAGATGCATATCTAACACTTGGACTTCATATTGTTTGATTCTCTCATGTTATTTTCAATCTAACGATATATTGTAACGTTGATTTAGTGGTACTAATCAACTCCTTATATTAGTACTTTGTATTTATGTTGGCATTTCAATGCGCACCTCTAGAATGCAGATTAGAAACGGAAAGCTATGCACAGATAAACTACTCTTCAAATTAGGAGGGGAATCTCCCTCTTCGCTGATGATGCTTAAAGAAAGTAAACTAAACTATTGCCAATCTTTTTTTTCTCAGCTAAGAGCACAAGGTTATAAAACTCTTTGCATCGTAGTTGAGGTTTTCCCTTTTCCAGAACTTCAACTACAACTAGGCCTACTCTAATGTAGTGTCCTGCCCTATTTCGTATATATTGTTTTTCGAATTACATCAACTAATTGGTTCAGGTTTTTCGTCAAACACTTTGTGGGTAGATTGTTTTGAGTTTATCTTTGAATGATTTACTGATACGTATACCATACAAACACTTATTTGGCAACTCCACGATATATCTCCACACGAATGTGATTTACAATCATACAACATTAAGAACACAAATACCTGAAATAATCAATTTGTATACAAATATGTTTCAATGGTATGCAGGAATACTTTTTATTTAATGTATTACATACATGGAGATTTAATATTCCTGACCTAGAATTTGCATATGTGTGGCGACCTTGAAGAATCCTTATTTCATCAGCCCATTAACTTGTGCCTGGCCCTTTCAACTTCCATGATATCAGAACCACAACTTTGACTCTTAAATTTATTAGCAATAGTTGTTAATACTATTCCAAACTAGAATAACACTATAGACCAAAATAAAGGTTGGCAGATTACTTCTTGTCCTCACATGAACTAGCCGAGTAGGATTTTGTCTATCGAATCATCCTCCGGTGGCTTACTAAAAATTCCCGACTCTTCACAGTGGTTGTTGCAATTATAGAGGAAATAAGAATTGTTAATGGCTCTTTCAAAGCTCCTTCTAAGATAATTCACGATTCCCTTAATAACACATTGTTGGCGCTAAACTTGACATCACGAATTCATCAAAGCTTCCCTTCATGATTCGTATATTGGCCCGGAATGCTTCTCATGGCTTCACCCATCAAATAGACATATCCTTTAATAGTCACAACTTCCTCAAAAACTACTGCGAATGGATTAATGATGCTCCTGATTAACTGTCTCCAATGTATGATGCGGCAAATTTCAAAGTCACGGGTCCTAGCGCTGTCCAAGTTTGAAACTCTTATTACCTTCTATCCTCTTAATTGTTGTGATATTATCCTAGGTGGCAACTTTTAAAATCATTATCTTATTCTCTAAGCACCCATACAACTCTCAATTTCTTTGAGATAATTTAATTCATTAAATTTACATGGCGAATAAGAATGAGAAACGACTCTTTTCACGACTATGGCATTCAAAGGCACAACAAACCAAAGCATAAGATTTAAATATTATCCCACTATTCCTTATTCCAGTTCGGCGCCACATCCTCCTTCCAAAGACTCACGTATTTTGCATTTTTCGGACAAAGATTATAAGTTTCGAAGATATTTTTCAATGACCATAAGAATATGGGTGGCAGTTACCTTAAAAGAAATAGTTTCTTGATACGCCAAAATTATAGATAATTAAATCGACGCCCAAAATATGGTCTCCTTTTGCAATAATCCCCCTTGATTTCCCAATACTGGAGATTGTGTGCAATGAATCTAACAGTTATGTGAATAGTCAGTTTTGAACCCACGACCTCTACCAGTGACGCCTGTAACCAAAATTCCTTATTTTCCCTTCATTGCGATCTCCAATTGATATTTAAGCTTCCAGAATTGAGCATTGACTTAAAACTATGCTCCCTATGCCAAGTGATGACCATGCATGTTAATTTATATTTGATCTTTCATACACTGTGATCCCCTGATATTATATTCAACCACCAAAAAGTCATGTCTCCACATATCTAAATCTCGCCTTTTCAAGGATTCGAGCAGTTTAAAATTACTCAAGAACAATATACAACAAATATCATTTTCCTTCGAAAATTGTCTCTACAAGAGACTAACCAAAATTTCAAACTTGAAACGTTAATATCAACTGCAAAATCTGAGTGACTTTACTAGTACAAAAATTGGGTTTTCGTCCAATTTTGACAACATGAAGGTTTTTGTCCCCAAGCTCTTCAAAACCAAGTTTTCCAAACCAGAAGATATCCAAGCATACATGCAAATGAGCTCACTAAAACTTTATTCTTTTCCTTCATGTAATTGGTCCTGTCTTCTTGAATTCTTTCTTTATTCCCAATTTCACTTTTAATTTTATATTTTAGAACTCATCAAAAAGTAACTTAATTAATCCAATTTAACTTGTCTAATATTTAAGTTACTTTCGAACCATTAATTTAAGTTGTCAGTTTTTATTTGACATCTTTTCAAAAACTTAAATTAATTATTCAATTTTATGCTAACACATAAAAATTGGGGACATTAAAGTCCGCCCTTCTCAAATATTGCTTGTCCTCAAGCAATGTCAGCTCAAATACCAAACCTCCTAACTGAACCATTAGTGATTCCAAGATCCTAGACCAATCTCTAGAAATCACCACCAAGTTGTCGTTGTGCTACTCTGATCAAAACAATCAGCTTGTCATCATCAATCTGAACCATATCTGAAAACTTTGCCATACTTCGCTGCCATATAACCATCAAATTCTTAAATTTAATCACATCATCAACCAAATATGTAAAAATCAGAATTACAATACTGGAGCAACATCTGTAAGGAAGAAAATTTCTTGCATGTAAGTGACCAAAAATATTATGTTGGTTGATTGGAAAGCGAACAACAGCCTCAAATCTGCACTTTTGCCTAAAGCCCATCCATGAAACAGATCTCAAAAGTTCATAAACCCAATCTTGAGTTATACTTGGATCCCAAATCTTGTATTCGTCATCAACATTCAATTCCCAAGTGCCATAGTGACAAACATGCACACACCAATCCAAACAATATGTTGCTAACATCAATGCAAAGTTTGAGAATTTTATGTCCAACACGATAGAGCAACCATTAAACATTAGTGTTTATGTAGGAGACCAAAGAATCAAATCTAAACACTCCTTCCCAAGTTGGTGCACAATGTTATGCATTTTCATGAGGTGAAGAATAGTATACTCATTATGAAATATCATGTCTTGTGAATGACTTGGACTCAAACATTATCTCATTCTTATCCATAAAATTTTGAACATCAACAAGCTGAGGCCCTTTACCAATGTCAAACTTAAGATTCTTACCCACCATCTCATGATAAACAAAATCATATAGAGATAATCAGCTAATGTCCACAATCATTGAATTAACATCTAGTGCATATCTTCCATCAATGTCTTCATAGGTCTCATGCATACCTTCTTTCCACATTGGTTGCCTATCATTAATTGATGTTTCATTAAGTGTATCAAACTGAAAATTGTCTTCATCACCTATTACATCAGCTATCTCATGGCTGCAATTTGTACCTATGTGTGGAGGTTGACCCTCAAAATTCAAGAATTCAAATTCTTGATGTGGGTTTCGATCTCTTTCAACATCTCGAATCTCTCCAATATGAGGAATACTAAAATCATTACATTGTTTCACATCTATGGAGTTTCTTAATCCCTTCAACTAATTCCTTAGTCTTCATTATCTTTGCATCACTTTCTTGTTCATCGGAAATAGCTGCAATAGAAATAGAATTTTCTACTTTGTATAATGAAAAGCTAGTCATACTTAACTGCAAACAAAGATCATCAACTTCTCTTTCCTTGTCTTCAGCATACTTGAAAGCCAAATCTCTATCTATAAGCAATTGCAAATAATCTGATTTCATCATTTCCAATGCTTCTCTAATAGTGTACAATCAATTAAAAGTGACTCCACTTGACACTCCTTTTTTCCTCCCCTCAATTTGAGTTTCCCAAATGAGTTCCTCAACGTATTTGTGAGTATCATATGCCCTTGTTAACACTTGCATCACTTTCCCATTTGTAACAACCAGTTGGTCCTTCACATCTTGCAACGTCAAAGGCATTTGATCAAACTCATTAATGTGATTGGGGCCGCCACACATTAAATTTTCTGATTTACTTTCATGTGTAGAAACCATATCATCTCCAAAATCAGTTTTTTCATTAGTTGGTATCTTGCAATCCTCAATCCAAGAAGATGGGACAGCGTTATGATCAAACACATTATTTGTATGTCTCCTTCCCACAAGGCTTATCAAATTCAATCTCTATATCGCCAATATAAATACTTCTGCATACCTCACTTGTAGAAGCATCAAATGATTATTTTTCCTCAACGTTCTTGGTATTACGCAAACCAACCCTTTGATTGTTTGTCCCTATCTCCTCATTTGTTGATTCAATGAACTTCAGATCAGCAGATCGATCATTCTCAATGCTATCATGAAGATCAATGTACCCCATTTCGCTGATGGAAATACGTGAAGAACTAACTCCATCTTCAATATTTGTAACATCAAAACCATTAGGAACAATTTCAGCCACTTGTATCTCTTTTCCAACCTCTTCTTATGTGATTGTCTTTTCTTCTTCAGACCTATTCACTTTTTCATCTGTGCATTGGTGGTTAGGCTCCCGAATTCCTCTACATATAAAACAATGATTTTGTCTTCTAAGCTCATTTTTGTTGATATCTTTTTTCCCCGTATTGAAAGATTCTTTCCCTTTAGTCATTGCTCTCTCCTCGTCTCCAAATTTATCAATAGCAGTTACATGCATGACAAGGCAGTCATTCTGATTACGAGATCTACCACCCTTGCATGGTCTATGCTTCCACCTAAGATCCCTATAGTCATGAAAAGATATTTCACTTTGAAAATCAACACCTGATTCTTTCCAATCTTGTAAAATTTGATCCTCAAATTCCTGTTGTGCAAGATCATTATCAATTTGAAGGTTATTCCTTGGAGAAAATTTAAGTGTTAGTGGTTTAGAGTTGACTATCACAGCTCTAGAACTCTTATTTGAACCCCTGAAGTCTAAAAAATCATTACCGTTTCTATAATTTATTTTTTGCCCATTGTTCCCATCAACACATTGGGTCATTAAGGCACTCAATCGAGCTAAACTTTGTTATAATTCCCTCTTACCTCTAGAAAAATCATTTAAAATATCTTTTGTGTTTTGTTTCCCATAGTCTCTATGTTCTCTATCACCCATAATTGCTTCCACACTTTCAACACCTGTAAACGATTCATTCACACACGACCCTCTAGGATGACAAGATACACGGCTCTGATACCAATGTAGTGTCTTGCCCTATTTCGCATATATTTTATTTGAATTACATCAACTAATTGGTTCAGGCATTTCGTCAAACACTTTGTTGGTAGGCTGTTCTGAGTTTATCTTTGAATGATTTACTGACACTTATACCATACAATCACTTATTTGGCAACTCCATGATATATCTCCACACAAATGTGATTTACAATCATACAACATTAATAACACAAATACTAGAAATAATCAATCTGTATACAAATATGTTTCAATGGTATGCAGGAATATTTTTATTTAATGTATTACATACATGGAGATTTAATATCCCTGACCTAGAATTTGCATGTGTGGTGACCTTGAAGATGTTAGTTTTTTATGATAAGATTAGATAGACATAATTTAATTCAAAATCAGACACAATAACACAACATATACATTGGGAAAACCCTCCACTTGACAGAGAAAAACCCAACAGTAATATATCACTTATATATTGAATATCAATGAATGTCTCCTTTACAAAGAGGCTGATATGGAGGCCAATTAAGAGCACCACAATCTGATGCTAATTCAGAAACAATTTAATGCAACATGTTGATAGCAAACTCGACCTCCTTCAATTATATCGATTTGCACTTGATGATCTTCTTGATACACAAACTCGCACTTATGCATATCAAACTTATGATGAACAATGAATATGAATGAATGAATGATCGAATGACACCTTCATTATATACAATTTGATGATGAGAACTCAAGGGCGATGTCTCTTCAAATGCACAAGGTCGGCCACCAATGAGAAGATGTGATCCTTCAACAAATTGCCGATTATGAAGGAGGTCGGCCTCAAGCATAATAAACAAATATTAGTTAATGAAGCGCCTCTTCATTGATTATTATGTTGCAATTTAAATAGCCGTTAGGCTACAATATAAATTACCCTTCATGGATCACACTGGGTTGGAAGTAGAAGCCCGACATTGTCTTTAACATCAACAGAAGAATCCTTATTTCATCAGCCCATTAACCCGTGTCTAGCCCTTTCAACTTCCACGATATCAAAAACACAGCTTCGACTCTTAAATTTATTAGCAATAGTTGTTAATACTATTTTGAACTAGAATAACACTATAAACCAAAATAAAGGTTGGCGGATTGCTTCTTGTCCTCACGTGAACTGGCCGAGCAAGATTTAGTCTATCGAATCATCCTCTAGGGGCTTACTAAAAATTCCCAACTCTTCACAGAGGCTGTCGCAATTAGAGGAAATAAGAATTGTTAATGGCTCTTTCAAAGCTCCTTCTGAGATAATTCACGACTCCCTTAATAACACACTGCTAGCGCTAAACTTGACATCACGAATTCATCAAAGCTTCCCTTCATGATTCGTCTTTTGGCCTGGTTTGCTTCTCACGGTTTCACCCATCAAATAGACATTTCCTTTAATAGTCAAGGCTTCCACAAAAAATTGTTGTGAATGGATTAATGATGCTCTTGATTAACCGTCTCCAATGTATGATGCAACAAATTTCAAAGTCACGGGTCCCAGCGCTATCCGAGTTTGAAACTCTTATTACCTTCTATCCTCTTAATTGTTGCGATATTATCATGGGCGGCAACATTTAAAATCATGACTTCTGGCTTAATCGCAAACAATTAATCTTTGTTATCTTATTCTCTAAGCACCCATACAGCTCCCAATTTCTTTGAGATAATTTAATTCATTAAATTTACATGGCGAATAAGAATGAGAAATGACTCTTTTCACGACTACGACATTCAAAGGCTTAGCGAACCAAAGCATAAGATTTAAATATTATCCCACTATTCCTTATTCCAGTTCGGCGCCACATCCTCCTTCCAGAGACTCACGTATTTTGCATTTGCTGGACAAAGATTATAAGTTTCGAACATATTTTTCAATGACCATGTTATCATGGAATCTAGCAGCGCTCTTTCCATGGATAACCCCCTACGAAACTTGTTTGTTTCCTAGGTTCGTGAAGTTCAAGCACGCAAAACGAGGCAATTTTCAATCCACCTCGAAGTGTGTTCGAAAGCCGCAAACAGTAAATTTGAGCATCCCTCTATGTTCGCCTTGCGAAGACCTTCGAAACGAGTACCTTCGCAAGCTCTCACTGTTGATACTTAGTGAAATAGTGAAAAGTGTAGTTGTTGCAAAAAACAACGCTCTAACTTTTATTGAAAATTTGACTAAGCGTCAAAAGTGCAGGAGCAGACTTTTTCAGCGCCCTTGCACTTAAGTGAAAATGTGTTTTGGTGCAAAGGCATTGATTTTTAGCGCCCTTACACTTTTCTTCCTGACTTAGTCAATTTTTTACTAAGGCGTCTTTTGAGTCTTTTACATGTTTCACTAAAATTGCCACTTTTTATGCCTCATTTAAATGGACGACTTGAGTTAGCTTTTAACACTTCTAAATCATTTAAAAAGTGATTTAAGTTCACTCTACTTCATTCTTAACTTCTCTCTTTCACTTCCAACGTGTTGGGCGACTAATCTGTCTTCTGCAAACTTGCGTCTTTTGTGATCTCTTGTTGCATCGACCTAGGGTTTCACATTTTCTTCAGGTATGTCGTTTTCCCTTTCATGGCATTTTTTCCTTTCATATTTCTAAAGGTTTCTTGGTTACATCTTGTAACTAACGTTTTAGAAGCTTAGATTTTGAAGTTATCCTTTCATTCTCACGCAATGATGTCTTCCTTATGTCGCGCCTTGTCTCTTCGTGTTTTGTTTTGGTTTTTGGTCTTTGTTTTTTCCCTGGTCGTTTTTGCTTCAAAACGTGTTTTCTTTGCCCGTGTGTTTTCTCTATCAAGTATATTGAGGTCATTTTTGCTCATTCATTTATTCGCCATGGATAAAAACATGTTTCAAATGCATTTCCTTTGATCTCCATTGAATCATTTATTACCATTGTTTCAATGATCTTTCTTAGACACGGGTTTATCAATATGAACTCTGTTTTGAGAATGGAGTTCGCATTTTTGTCAAGAAGATTTGCATTCCAATCTATGGCGCTGAAATTGGAAGCTTTCACATACTTCCCATGTCCAAGCGGTGTTTTTAAACACCATTGCACACCATTGTTTTTCACTAACTCCCAGTGTAGGAGCGATGAAAATCACCGCTCCTACACTGGAGTGCTCTTCCATCATTTGCCAAGGCGTTAATTTTCCTCGCCTCTGCACTTACAAACTTGTGCCTTCATGAGCTAAGTGTCAGGGCACTAATTTTCAGCGCCCTGACATGTTTTCAAAGCAAACACCCAAAAGTGCAAGGGCGTTGAAAATCAGCGCCATTGCACCAATGTTGAATTTCTCCAAGTGCAAGGGCACTAATTTTCAGCGCCCTTACACTTTTTCCTGTTTTTGCCTTAAAAACTTTGAATCATTCCAATTTCGCTCAGAACCTCACTTTTTCCACTTCGTGCACCATTTTTCGTGCTTCATCACCCGTTTCATGCTTGTTCAACATTGTTGCTCGCTTCACGCATCCCAATGTTGTTTTTCGACTAACATTTGTTGATTCCACATCTTGCAGTCTCTTTTCAAATCTCATCAGAGGATCTTCGAAGTTGTTTCTTGTTGATTCAATTGCTCTCAGATGACAACCCAAAAACCTCCATCGTCTTCAAGGGCTAAAAACAAAATGAAATACAAATATCAAGGTGTTTATGGTGGATGAGATAAAGGACACCGAGGTCGGTCATCAAGACCTAGTTGATTTTGTGGAAAGAACTAAGAAGAAGCCTCTTGAAGATTCTCTAAGAGTCATTGTGCACAGTAACTTGCATTTGGTGTCCACGTTCCCTACTTCTGCACATAATACAGAATTTGTCCTCCAAGTTGCATCCCATTACATTAGGGAAAGTAGAAGTGTGATTGATTCTTCATGACATGAGATATTGAGACTTGACCTTGACTTCTTTGATATTGTTTTCAGAGTTCCACGAATGGAGAAGTACTCTGACATCTCAATACAACAAGTGCAGGAGGTTTATGACTTAGATCCCAGTAAGGCTAAATACCTGATAAATAGTCAATGGTTGAAAGAACCTAGGCACACTATTTCCAAATGGCCGAAGGGACTTCCGCGAAGTGACTTCAAGGAAGATGTCAGAGATATGATCACACTTTTGAGCAGAGTGAAAGGGTTGCCTGAATCATCCTATTTTCATGACTAGATGTATGAATACATCAGAATCATAAGAAGACAAAAAGTTCATATTGATTGGGGCAAACAGATCAATGATGAAATACATGAACAACTGATCAATGTGCCAACCACCTTGAAGTTCTACATGACTTCTTACCTGGTGTATGTTGCAGTCGTGATGAGGCAATTTTCGAGTCTATCTACAAAAGGGAATAGGCACACCGTAGCTGTGTACAAATTTTTCTATCAACTGGAGCTGAAGGAAAGCCTTCACCATTTCAGGAGGGTTATTGATGCTTTCTTTGTGCCTCTGCTTTTCAGCTTTGATCCGGCTCTCAAAAAGAAGAGAGTATTTGATGAGGCCTACAAAGGGGCAAGTAAAGTCGGATGCATATATCTACAATTCCCAACTTTTACTTACCTAAGAGTAGGGTGCTACATTGGTTGCCTTTACATGTTGCCCAGATACCCCTCAGACAAGTGGATTCTCATGGAGATGTGTAGACAACTGATTTCAGTGCACAAAGAGCGGATGAATATTCACAAGTCGGGATTCAAGTTCCCACTGACAATCGGTAGGTATACCATCAGAAGTGTACAAAAGGCCAAATCAGTCTACATAGAAATGCATGTCATGACAATCAAGACCTATAGGTACAAGTTTGATTTTGACTATCGAAATGTCAGGAAGAAGTTGCAAAAGGGTCATCAGCACAGGTACCGCTATGAGGACATCTAGGTTGATTGCAGAGATGAGGAGGCCATTTGTAAGATGGATTATTGCAAGCTAACCATACAACAGATCAGAGATTTTGGTGTTGCTGACCTACCAGAGGATTTCACAGATCCTAGTGACATCATGCACACTGCCTACGATGAACAAGAAATAGCCAAGAGGTTGTTGCCTGCAATTCAATGGTCTAGGAAAAGAAAGTGTTTCCATCAAGGAGAGATTGGCACCAATTTTGTCTAACACTGCAGAGTGGTTACACAAGCATGGCTTTGAGATGAAAACTTTCAGAACAAATTCTAACGGAGAAGGATCTGAAGCAAAAGCCAACTGACATCAAGAACTCCGCATGAAAGATAAATATGTGGCTATTCCCACTTCTTCACGAAGAGGCCCTAGGATCAAGTTCATTGTCGGCAAGAAAGACACACAGGTCGTCCCAGAAGGAGAAACTACAGAATCTAAACCATCTCGCTCCAAAGGAAAGGGGGTTGTTTTTGAAGAGATAGATTCTGATGAAGAAGAAAATTCTAGTGATCAATCTGCTGCAGAAGAAGATTCAACATAAGCATACTCTGATGAGGAAGAAGATTTTGAAGATGAACAAGAGTCTAAAGGTGATCAAGAAGGTGAACCAAAGTCAGAAGAACAAGAGGATGATGAAAAGGAACCCGGGCATGATGAAGAAAGAACTATGTCTCCACCTGAGAATGTAGTTGAAGAACTTCCCAAGACATCATCGCCTATAACTTCAAATGTTCCTCATGCACCTCCAAATCCAAACACTCCACCACCTATTCCTGCATCACCTATTCCCACATTTGCCATACCCGCAGTGGATATTTCACCTACCCCTACAGCATCAACCATACTTGATACTCCTTCAGTGACAAGTATACACACGGTTGATATTTTGTTAAGTCCTCCATCATCTATTCCTAGCCTGTCATCGCCATCATATGATATCACTTTAGAAACTTATTTTAATGGGTTCATGAATGAATCCATGCGTGATCAGCTCAATGTGCAGACTACAGGAGCAGTTATGACAGACACTACGCCCATTGTCACAATACCAGTCGTTACTTCAAAAGTGACAGTGACAACAGAGTTGATGGTTAATCCAAAAGCTCGTACCTCCTCTCTTCCCCCTTGGTTGATATCTCAAGTGTCGAAGCAAAAAAAGCAAATGATTTCTCCAGAAGAGTTCGACCTTGAAGAGATAGTCCCTCTAAAAGCTAAGGGGAAGAAAAAGGCGAAAGTGTATTCACAGCTGAATGTTGACAAGACTGGTCATAAATATGCAAAAATTAGCATACCACCTCAAGAGGAAGGAGATGCCAACATGGAGGATTACACAGTGACAAGGGGCTAGCTTGGCAAGGTCACAAATGAAAGTGCAAAAGCAGATGCGCAGGTGACTTTGGATATACTAGCTGGAAGACTGGACAAAATGGAGCAAGCTCGAAACATGTACAAACAGAGGGCAGAGCATTATGCCACTGTTGTAAGGAGACTTGCAAGATCTTCAATTAATGTGCAACCATTAGCAATGGTAAGTGTTGAGGACTCAGTTGTCAAGAAAGCTGAGAAGTTTGCCTCTAAAGGCAGGGTGTTGTATGATATCATCAAAAGGATTGTAGAACACAGTTCTCAAATTATAGTTGTTGCGGATGAAAAAACTACTCTGATAGCCAAGCTCAAAACATAGCTTGATAAGGAGGAGAATGTACTTTCCCAAGAGCGCAAAGAAATGGAAAAATGCATGTCATCGTGGTCACAGATGAAACAGGCAAAGCTCGGTAAATTGGTGGAAGCCGAGGTGATTCCTGACAAGGAGGAATACATAGAGGTAAGAGAATCGTTGAAGCATCGTATTTAGGTGATTGAGTCTCTTACAGAGGATCTCCACCAAGTACAGGAAGATGTCGAAGGGCATCGTGTTATTCTTGAAAGAGGAATCAAGGAGTTACTAGGGCAACTTCTTGAGGAGAATCGTATCTTGCTACTAGCCACAGAACTATCCCAGATCTTCAAATAAGCCATCATGAAGCTGGTAGACAGTGCAGAGTTTTCATAAACCTCTTTGGATGTCATTTGTGATACAAGGCTTACACTAGATAACCTTAAAACGCATCTTGACAGGTGCAAAAAGGTTCACTCATTCGCCATGAGATCGATCACGAGGATTCACACCATTGTGGATTACATCGTTGGTCCGGATGAGAAGTTCATGCAGGAGACCAGGAAGAAATATGAAGACTTTCGCGCCCAAGCAAGGTACCATGAAGATTCCTGATCTCCAAGTATTAGACTTTCTAATGCTTTCCATTATGCATCTTGTAAATAGTTTTTGACATCTTAAATGTCTTTTCTCGAAATGTAATTACACCAAAAATCAGAGATGTAATTTCTTGAAGACAAATTACACTTTGACTTTGGTCAAAGTTAGGTGAGATTTTCCTAAATTGACTCACCCAACTTTCCTAACTTTTCTCAACTGATTTCCTAATTTTGCCCATCCCTCTCCTTTATATATATGAGGGATTTCTATTGTAAGACTTACCTTTTAGTATTTTGCAACAAAGTGCTGCCCTTTTTGAAGCAAAATTGTGAAACTTTGTGTTCATGCTTTGTGAATGAAATTGATAAATAAATAAGACAATTGCAAGTGAGACTTGTTGATGTTATTAAGCAGCGTCAGGCTGCTACTTCTAGACCAGCACGACTTGTTGAAGGCAATTCAAATTATAGCCTAACAACTATTTGAATTGTAAACATCATATTCAATGAAGAGGCGCTTCATTTTATTCTTTGATTATGGCCGACATGAGAAGATGTGAATTCATCTTGAGAGTCATGTATTTCATTAAAAGACATTTAATTATATGTAATTATTGTTAATATGGTCGACTTATTATGGGCGCAATTTTTATGAAGGATCACTTTCTTTTTGGTGACTGACCTTTGGTGGAGGCCGACTTGAAGTTTTGAAGAGACACGTCCTCTCCCTTCATTGTGTATATATGATCGATGGTCATTCATTGTTGATCGGCTATTCATTCATTTTGTTCATCATAGTTCTCAAGTGCGAATAAGAAGTTGTGTAGTTCGATACATTAATAGAAGGTTGAGTTTATCATCTAGGAGCATTATTATATTGTTGTGTTAGCATCAGACTGTGGTGCTCTCTATTGGCCTTCATATCGGCCTCTTTGTAAAGGAGACTTTTTTGTTGATATTCAATATATAAGTGATATTGTTGTTGGGTTTTTCTCCCTCAAGAGGAGGGTTTTCCCAGGGTATATATTGTGTTATTGTCTAATTTTCAATTAAATTTATGTGCTTTACATCTGATCATAAAACTAACCTAGTATCAAAGTGGGTATAATAAAGATCGTGGTCAGATTTAGTCAAGCAGCAATATACTCTATTCTTATTCTCATCCTTATTTGCATCTATCCTATAATCAAGATGGTGAACAGACTTAAGATCGAGGATAGACTTGAGGGAGCATCTAACTTCACATCTTGGAGATTCAGAGTCATGCTCGCCTTGGAGGAAAATGAGTTAGCAGCGTTCGTGGAGGGCGAAGTTCTCGAACCATCCGATGAGAATGAGAAATTACAATGGAAGAGAAATGGCACTAAAGCGAAAAAGATGTTGGTGGATTCCGTGAAAGACCACATTGTGCCAATTATCTCCAAGCTAAAATCTATAAGAGATATGTTCAAGACTTTGGAGGAGATGTATGAGATCAACAACACAAGTCGTGCTCTTGCATTAAAGCAACAACTCCATCATGTCAAGATGGTGAAAGGAGAATCTGTCATCTCATACTTCATGAAGATCACCGAGTTGAGAGATCAGCTCTCTACAATTGGGCATATTGTTGATAGCAAGGATTTGACTATGTTGGCTCTCAATGGCCTTCCTTCATCTTGGGAGTCATACATTCAAGGAATAAGTGAGAGATCAAAACTCCCTAAGTTTGATTGTTTGAGGGCGGATTGTATTCAAGAAGAGTCTAGGTTGGTTGCGAGAGGTATTGGTCAAAGCTCTACAAATGAAGACATTCATGTTCTTGCCGCACAATCCTCGAACAAGAAAGAGAAAGAAGGAAAGAAAGGATATTTCAAGAGGAATAGAGATAAGGGATCTGATGGTGCTCCTACATTCAAGAAGAAGAGGGACCTCTCTCGTGTTCAACGTTTTAGATGTGACAAGTATGGTCACAATGCAAAGGATTGCCCAACCAGGCCTAAGCAACAAGCTTCCATTGCAGATGTTGGTGAGATCTCTCCGCAAAAGGACTCAGGTGGTTTCCTATTCTATTCTGCTCTTTCAAGCAGTGTGCCTACCGACAACAATACTTGGTTGATTGATAGTGGTGCCTCTCGCCACATCATCGGATTTAGAGAGCATCTAACGAATCTGGTGGAGAGAGATTCTAGTGTTCAAGTAATTATTGGAGATGATGCTAGTTATTCTGTGAAAGGAGTTGGGACCTCCTCTCTTCACTTGGAGTCTGGCATTTCCTTATAGTTGAGTGATATTTTATTTGTTTCGGGTATCAAGCGAAACCTTGTCTCTATCTCAGCCTTGAAGGACAAGGGGTACCAAGTTGCATTTTTAGAAGGTAAAGTTCTTGCATGGCCAAAGAACTCAAGTATCAAAACTGCTCGGGTGATTGGAGTTCATCATGAGAGCCTCTACAAACTTTGCACCCGCCCACTTCAGGCTCTATTGCATGATTCATCAAGTATGTGTGAAGTTTGGCATAGAAGATTGGCTCACCTTCACTTTCGAGCATTACCTACCATGGAGAAGATGGTCACGGGCCTTCCGAAACTTAACTAGGAGCATGAAGGCACTTGCAGAGGTTGTAGATTGGGTAAGAATACTAAAGGTTCATTTCATAGTAGTGAAAGTAGATCTAAATGTATTCTGGATCTTATTCATTCTAATTTATGTGGTCCAATGTTTGTTACTTCTTTGAGTGGCTTCTTGTATTACATTATTTTTATTGATGACTACTCTAGAAAGACTTGGATTTATTTCTTGAAATCTAAAGAATCCGAAGAGGTACTTGAGCGGTTCAAAGAATTTAAAGCTCGGGTAGAGAAATTGTCCGAGAAGAGGATCAAAGTTCTAAAATCCGATAACAGGGGAGAGGACATTTCCAGTAGCTTCTGTAACTTTTGCATTGAAGCAAGGATTAAAAGGGAGTTTTGTGTACCTTACAATCCTCAACAGAACGGTGTTCCAGAAAGGAAGAACAGATCTATTGTAGAAGCAGCCAAAGCCATGATACATGATCAAGATCTGCAAACCTTCCTTTGGGTTGAAGCATCTAGGACAGCTGTGTATGTTCAGAATAGAAGCCCTCACCGTTTTTTGGAGAACATGACTCCTGAAGAAGCATTCACAAGGATGAAGCCGAGAGTAAGCCATTTGAGGATCTTTGGTTGTCCAGTGTATGTTCATGTACCAAAAGATAAAAGAACAAAGTTGGAACCTTCTGGCAAGAAGGGAATATTTGTAGGCTATAGTGAGACATAAAAGCTTACAAAATCTACATTCCAGGTCAGAAGTTGATTGAGATCAGTAGGGATGTTACATTTGAAGAGGATGTTGCATTCAGGAGATCCAAGGGCATTCACTTGGAGATAGACAATGAAGATCAAGAGTCTCCTCAGGATATGGAAGTTGACCATACTCCTGAGATTCAGAGGGAGGCTCCTGAACCTAAAGAAGATGATCTAGTTGAGCCCTTAGAACCTACTAATGGGCCTAGAGATATTGTGATTGGTAGAAAAAGACCTCTTTGGGCTAGGCAAACAATGTAGGAGGCAGAAAGGTTTGCAGCCCCAAGAGGAACATTCAGAGAAAGCAAGAAACCTCACAAGTTCTCCAGCTATGTTGCACTGATAAGTCAAATCATTGAGTCTGAGCCTTCCAGTGTTGAGGAAGCTACTAGCCAACAAGTATGGAAAGATGCTATGTCTGAAGAGTATCAATCCATTCTCAAGAATTATGTATGGGACATCGTACCTAGACCTGAAGGAAAATCTGTTGTTTCTTCTAAGTGGCTCTTCAAGATCAAGCATGCGGCTAATGGGAGCATTGAGAAGTACAAGGCTAGGTTCGTGGCTAGAGGATTCTCTTAGAAAGAGGGAGTTAACTATGAAGAAACCTTTGCTCCAACTACTCGTTACACTTCAATCAGGACCATCATTGCTATTGCAACATGTAAAGGATGGAAGATTCACCAGATGGACGTGAAGACAACATTTTTGAATGGTGTAATCAAGGAACAGGTATATATTGAGCAACCTGATGGCTTTGAGGTACATGGGAAGGAGTCTCATGTTTGCAGGCTGAAGAAGGCTTTGTATGGCCTTAAGCAGGCTCCTCATGCTTGGTACAAAAGGATTGATCGTTACCTATTGAGCTTGGATTTCTCCAAGAATGATGTTGATTCAAACCTATACTTCAAGGTAATTGATGGCGAAGCATTAATCTTGGTTCTCTATGTTGATGATTTAATTCTTACTGGAAAAGATCACCTCATTATCAAATGCAAGGAGTTAGCTTCTGAATTTGAAATGAAGGATCTTGGTCTCGTGCACTACTTCCTTGGTTTAGAAGTATGGCAGAAGCATAATGAGATGATTCTAAATCAAGGGAAGTATACCATTGATATTCTGAAGAGATTTGGTATGATGGATTGCAAATCCATGTCTACGCCTATGGAGACCAAATTGCATAAGTTGAAAGAGGCTGCAGCTAGTTCAGATTTGGTGGATTCCACGATGTACAGGCAGTTGATTGGATCGTTGATGTATCTAGTCAATACTAGACCAGATATTTGCTATGCAATGAGTGCACTTAGTCAGTTCATGTGTGAACCAAGGAAAATACATCTAGTTGCAGCGAAGCATATCCTAAGATACTTGTGTGGCACAGTTGGGTATGGCTTGAGATATTCTTTTGGTATGGACTTACAGCTGCATGGATATACTGATTCTGATTGGGCAGGGTGTGTCACTGATTAGAAGAGCACCTTTGGATGTTGTTTCAGTTTGGGGTCTATGATGATCTCTTGGTGTAGCACGAAGCAATCTTCAGTGGCACTGAGTATAGCTAAGGCCGAGTATATTGCAACTTGTGTGGCAGCTCGAGAAGCAGTGTGGCTTCGGAAGCTCCTTGCAGGATTGTTTGAACAATCAATGGAGCCAACTGTCATTCATTGTGATAATCAAAGTTGTGTGAAGCTTTCTGTCAATCTTGTGTTCCATGATAGAACAAAACATGTTGAGATCAAATACCACTATATTTGAGATATGGTATTGAGGAAAGCGATCCAGTTGAAGTATATCAGCACTGATGAGCAAACGACAGACATTCTCACCAAGCCTCTCTCCAGGATAAAGTTTGTGTACTTTCGAGACAAGATTGGCATGGTGGAGAATAAAGCCCTAACTGAGAAGGAGTCTCAGTATCAGTGATCTTCCTTAATGCATTTCTCTTTGAGAGAGATTTGAGGTGCAAGCCCTTGTTAATGCATTTCTCTTTGAGAGAGATTTGAGGTGAAAGCCCTTGTTTCCACCCTCTGGGAGTAGCCATGGTGGATGTCATGTGTGTGACTCCATGACAGCATCACGTGAGAGAGTGTGATGATTTTCTTGTACTTGTGTTTTCACCCTCTGGGAGTAGCCATGTTGAATGTCACGATGAGGTGATGACATCACGTTAAGTGATGGGCACTTGTACACATTTACCATACATGGGAGTAGCCATGATGGTTGATATCACGATGAGGTGATATTTCTATTTTCCACATATGGGTGTAGCCATTGTGGTTGACATCACAATGAGGTGATATGTCTTATACAGTTGGAAGTATCCTCCCTAGCTGAGAGGGAGTATTGATGTTTTTAAGCAGCGTCGGGCTGCTACTTCCAGACCAGCACGACTTGTTGAAGGTAATTCAAATTATAGCCTAACGGTTATTTGAATTGTAAACATCATATTCAATGAAGAGGCACTTCATTTTATACTTTGATTATGGCCGACATGAGAAGATGTGAATTCATCTTGAGAGTCATGTCTTTCATTAAAAGACATTTAATTATATGTAAATATTTTTAATATGGCCGACTTCTTATGGGCGTGATTTTTATGATCACTTTCTTTTTGGTGGCCAACCTTTGGTGGAGGCCGACTTGAAGTTTTGAAGAGACACGTCCTCTCCCTTCATTGTGTATATATGATCGATGGTCATTCATTGTTGATCGGCTATTCATTCATTTTGTTCATCATAGTTCTCAAGTGCGAATAAGAAAAAGTTGTGTAGTTCGATACATTAATAGAAGGTTGAGTTTATCATCTAGGAGCATTATTATATTGTTGTGTTAGCATCAGACTATGGTGCTCTCTCTTGGCCTTCATATCGGCCTCCTTGTAAAGGAGACTTTTTTGTTGATATTCAATATATAAGAGATATATTGTTGTTGGGTTTTTCTCCCTCAAGAGGAGGGTTTTCCCAGGGTATATGTTGTGTTATTGTCTGATTTTGAATTAAATTTATGTGCTTTACATCTGATCATAAAACTAACAAGACTTTGTGTTGGATTCAATATCTTATGAGTTGATCGTATTTGGTAGTGATTAGTGAATGATATTCGAAGGGCTTCAAGTAATTTGTGTAAACTTTGTGTTGCATTTCTTACTTGAATTTAAGTTTATGTTTGACTAACCTTTGGTGGATAATCTTCAAGACTTTGTGCTTGCATTTGTTCGCGTTGTCCGTGGAACTGTTGTGTTGTATCTAGAAGACTTTGTGCTTCTAATATAACACTTGTTACATATCTTAAGGATCTACTGTTGGAAAGCTACGGAACAACTTTGTGCCTTCGTAAGCTTTTCTTTCTCATTTTTATTGTTATTGTTATCATGCTGGTACCTCTACGCTTTGCTTTGACAAGATAGAGGTATTGGAATTACTGCTTTGTTCTTAGTTCGAAGCTGCACAAAATCAGAACTACCAACCATGGAGAATTGTAAAACATCTTCTCTGAAAAAAGTGAGAAGGATGAATGTGACACACCCCCGAATCTATTAATTGTAGTGTATATGTTGTAAATACTTACTTAGTTTTACTTGTTTCTAAAAGCAGTAAGAAGGGTGCCTCCCCTTTCTGAGAGGAGAGATTACATCTCACACAGTTGTGGCTGAAGTCCTATTTGTGCAATCTATTGAATAGAGGATTACATAAATTTCACCCAACAGACCATAAGAATATGGGCAGCAATTACCTTTAAAGAAACAATTTCTTGACACACCAGAATTATAGATAATTAAATCGGCGCCCAAAATATGGTGTCTCCTTTTGCGATAATCCCCTGTGATTTCCTGATACTGGAGATTGTCTACAATGAATCTAACAGTTATGTGAATAGTTAGTTTTGAACCCACACCCTCTGTTAGTGACGTCTTTGACCAGAATTCCTTAATTTCCCTTCATCGCGATCTCCAATTGATATTTAAGCTTCCAGAATTGAGCATTGACTTAAAACTGCGCTCCCTATGCCAAGCGGTGACCTTGCATGTTAAATTATATCTGATCTTTCATACATTGTGATCTCCTGATATTATATCCAGCCACCAAAAAGTCACGTCTCCACATCCGAATCTTGCCTTTTCAAGGATTCATCCAGTTTAAAATTACTTAAGAACAATATACAAAAAATATCCTTTTCCTTTGAAAATTGTCTGTATAAGAGACTATCCAAAATTTCAAACTTGAAGCGTTAATATCAACTCAAGAACAATATACAACAAATAGCCTTTTCTTTTTCAAGGATTCGGCCAATTTAAAATTACTCAAGAACAATATACAACAACTATCCTTTTCCTTTGAAAATTGTCTCTGCAAAAGACTGTCCAAAATTTCGAACTTGAAATGTTAATATCAAAAAGCCACGTCTCCACATATCTGAATCTGGCCTTTTCAAGGATTCGGCCAGTTTAAAATTACTCAAGAACAATATACAACAAATATCCTTTTCCTTTGAAAATTGTCTCTGCAAGAGGCTATCCAAAATTTCGAACTTGAAACGTTAATATCAACTGCAAAATCTGAGTGACTTTGCTAGTATAGAAATTGGGTTTTCGTCCCCAAGCTCTTCAAAACCAAGTTTTCCAAACCAAAAGATATCCAAGCATACCTGTAAATGAGCTCACCAAAACTTTATTCTTTTCCCTCACGTAACTGCGCCTGTCTTCTTGAATTTTTTCTTTATTCCCAATTTCACTTTTAATTTTATCTTTTAGAACTCATCAAAAAGTAACTTAATTAATCCAATTTAACTTGTCTAATATTTAAGTTACTTTCAAACCATTAATTTAAGTTGTCCTTTTTTATTTGACATATTTTTGACAACTTAAATTAATTATTCAATTTTATGCTGACACATAAAAATTGGGGACATTACATCTAATGACGCTTCTAGCAACTCAAGTAAACTCAAAGCTTGAGAGTTAGAAGTAAACAAGTTATGATTCAATAACACAAATGCTTAAACAAACTCACTTCCAATGCACACCTAAAGACTCATTGTACTTTTAGATGCAAGCTTAAATGAAGATTATATAAGCAAAACACATAAAACAAAACCTAAGACAGTAGATTAGAGCAAAGTAGGCATAAAATTTCCTTTCTTAAATTTCTAACAACGATTACACTTTTGGGACGCCAAGTTTGTAGCAATAACAAGCTTATAGTTTAGCGATCAAACCAAAATACACTTGACACAAATTACACATGAACTGAAAAAATGATTTGCAACAAAAGGCAGGCATGCAAACTTGCTCTTACACTAAGTGAACAGACACTGAATAACAAAGTTGCAGGCAAAAGTAGGCTCAACAATTTGTTATCACAATAACAGTTAAAAATAAATGGGCAAGGCTGTCCTTATTTATACACAAGTGAGGAGTAGGGAACCCTAAAATCTCCTTGTTTTTACAACAAGACTTGCCAACTCACAAGCTTTATTTCTAAAACTAAAACAAGACAACTAACCACCAACTTGCTAAAACAAAAGGCAGGGAAAGTTCCAACTATTACTTTTGATTTTTTTATTTCACAAAGAATAGATAAGCATGAATGAGAATAGAAAGTTTAACTTGGAAAAGGCATCAAGTTAGCTATTGTTTTTTGAGTTTTATTCTTGGAAAACATCGATGCCCCAAAAGATGACTCACTCTCCACCAAAAAGTTGATTTGTTCCCAATTTCAATTGGAGAACATTGCATGTTGAAAAACTCGAACTTTGATTGTGAACACGCCTATGTTCAGAAAAGTTTGGTGCAAACTCCTAAAAATAAGTTGAGTTTTCTCTGAAAAGCGGATTCCCGAAAAAAGCTAAGGTCCAGGTTTTGTAGACAATCATGTTCTGAAGAGACCCAGTTTGTTAGATTCTGAAAAACTTGAGGGCTTCTCGAAAAAGCGCTTAAAAAAAATAAAATTGGAAAATAAAATTTTTCAAACTTCAAGAGGAACAAAAAGCAAATGGACCCAAATCGATGAAAATTGAAAAGGTTGACCACCTATTTTTGAAATGTGATGCCCTAGAAGATTGGATTATGAAAAAGCATGCCTCTATGCATCCCAATCCTGAATCCATGAAGAAAACTAAAAAAGCACGTCGTTTGAGCCTCTAAATCTTGAAAAGCAAAAAAATGATATCTTTATTCCTCTGAAGGCCAACCTGCAAAATGTGAAAAAGGAATGCCAAAAGCCTTCTTCAAATGGAGTTTGAGATGACAAAGCACTTTATTCTCCAAACTTTAAAACTTTGAAATCAATCCAAAATTTTGAGTTTTTCAACCTTCTTTTAGCACCTTTCTTCACTAAGCCAAAATTTTGAGTTTTTCAACCTTCTTCTGGCTTTCTTCATTTCTCATGTTTCCGCCTCCGCTTGATCTATAATATCTATTGTCTAATTGATCTTTGACACTGGATGATGGATTCATTGAAGAGCCCGAACATAATTAAGGTGATTCCCAACTTTTCCAAACCCTAAAACTGCTTTTGACTGCTTTAAACGGATTTGGATTGGGCTTAGATGAAAGATTTGCACATTTTTTGAGAAATACTAAAAATAAACTAAGGCATGAAACCTTGGGCGCCCTTCTTGGCTAGGGGTGCCCAACTCCTCCAAAGTTAGTTTTATTTTGATGATTTTCAACTTTCACTTTGCTCTTCGTCTTCTGCTTCACGCTCGCCAGATGTGTTCACCATTGACCGTGCATCAAATGACGAAAGTTGAAAATATTCAAGGCATTGAAGTCTAGGCGCCTTGACTGGACAAGGGCGCTTACTATCTCCAGTGTTAGAATATTTTTGCATTTTTTTAAGATTTCCAGATTTCCCTCCTTCGTTCTTCGTTCCTTGAGCATCTTTCACCATTCCTTGATCTGTGTAGTGTTTGAGACCTTGAATCTGACACCTGGCAATTGACCATCCTCCATTGATGACCTCAGAACTCCTATTTTAGCTTCTAAAAAAACATAATAAACCCACCAGAGAAAAACTAATCTTTTGAGGATTATGACTGGACCAGCCTAATCGGGAAGTATTTTCAACCAATCAAAATCGGTTTGAGCCTTGGAAACAGAAATTCTATTTTTAGAAAGTTTCTATTTTTAGAAAATTTTGCTAGTATTCATTTGAGAAGAAACCTAGAAAAACCCAAAAAAGTCTATTTTTAGAAACTTTCTATTTTTAGAAAATTTCCTAAAAAGTGGGGCCAAAAAACTAAGATCTAGGTTTTGTAGATAAGGTCACTCTTAAGAGACCTAGATCGTCAGATTTTAAAAAAATTGAGTTTTTAACCAACATGTGTGACATGCAAATTTCCATTTTTTGACCTCTTTTCACAATTTTTTACAAGACTTTTACCACTCTTTTCAAAATGCCTTAATGAAAAAATAATAATAATAATTTTGGGTACAACAATTTCACTTCAGTAGAAGAAGTGGTTGAGTTTTGTTTACTTTTTGTTGCCCGTTGAAAAGTAGAAGTGGCTAGCTATGTCGCCAAGTTCTTTTTGTTTCATTTAATTTCCAATAGCCCGCTGAAAAGTGGAAGAGGCTGGCTTGCCGCCTAGTATTTACATTTTCTCTATTGGATGGCTTGCCGCCAATAGCTTTGTACTTCCAGTTTTCTAATATTGTAATCAGAACCCCTTACACTGTATGCTCTCGCCTTGCCCACTTTGGGAACTGGGTGATTAGAAAGTGAAGGGTTACATTCCAATTTTCTTATCTTTCATCGGGCTAACACTAACGGGTAGAGTTCATGTGAAAAAATTCAGGAAAAAACTAAGGGGGATATTACAGTGGTATCAGAGCCAAAGTTCCTGTCGACATGTTGGGAGAACAGTAAAATTCAGAGTTAACAATGGATTTTAGCAGAGTTACAAAGCAGATCAAGAGGCAGTATGAACAAGAGGCTCCCCAATTATTTGAAGAGTATCAAGGCATGTCAGATGGGTTTAAAACACGATTTCTTTTGACTCTTTTTTGAGTTGTTTTGTAATAATGAAACTTGGTAAAATGGGTTTGGTGAAATACATCAGAAGAACAATGGAAGAGAAATCAAAACTTACCATTGATGAAGGGTCGGAGAAAGAAGAAGTGCATGTTTGTGATTTGCAGCCCACAAGTAAGCACGAGGAAGACAAAAATCAATCAACAAGCATTGATGATGGGAATCTAAGTCTTAGAGAAAATGATGGCACAAGCAAGGAGCACATGACACTTCAAGATGACCGCAAGATTGAAGAAGAGTCACCTAACAAAACTATGAATGAAGAACACTTGAAGTTTGAGGAAGATACCGCCATGGGATTTGACAAACCGTCCATGATGGACCAGCTTCAAGGAGATATGAGTTCATTGGTTATTCCTCTAAGGGAACCTAACATTGTTTCATCATCCTTACCTTGTCTTGGCAAGGAATCAAATGGTGGCTTGGTTGACGTTGAATGGGATGTTGCTCACTCATATGAGGACAATCCAAAAATTCTAGTATATGGTGAACAAAGTGGTTTGGTTAGGACTGATTTGACATTACCAGATATGGAGATGAATGACTATCATTATGCTAGTACCAGGGAGTTGAAGAGTAACTCATTCATAGGGACATCCAATCATGAAGAATACAATGATCACATTTACCTTAAGCCAAGCAATCAACCCCTTAGCACATGGGACCCGAGTGTGTTAGCACCTAAGCACAATGAGGATCCTATATGGGATGAATTCCCCTTTGACTCGGATAATGTTCAAAACTCAAAACACAGTGTAAGCTAAGATTGTCGATGAAGTTGTCTTTGATGGAGAAACTTGTATGACAAAGCTCCAATATGATTCTCTCGAGGAGATTGCAGCCACTAATGAAGAATTTGTTGCTACTGAAATTTTCAAAATAGCTAGCATTGGTGATTCTTTACCTCATTATAGTGATGGTGATATGAGTGGTTTAGGGTTTGATTACCAGACTACGCCTTTGGAGAGAGATACTTATGTTGATATCAATCGTAGTGAGTTGGGAAGAGACTTATTCAAAGAGACAACAACCCAAGAGGAGTGTTGTGAGCACCTTTCCTTGGAACAGATCAATCAACTTTTCCATACTTGGGATTCGGGTGTGATGGCACCTACATATGATAAGGATCCTACATGGGACGAAATTCCCTTTGATCCTGATGATGCTCCAATTTCAGAGGACAATGGAAACCATGAGGATGTTGCTAAAGGAGCTAATTTTGAGGAGTTTAAAGGTGTTCTTGAACATAAATCTGATTTAATAATGCATGGAGTTGATTATAAGAAAAAGGCTTAGCAAGCTTGTTGAGACTGATTCTCATCTTGGTGTTGAGCAATGTCTTCAAGTGGGTGATGAGGGACAAGAGTCTACGGATAGCCAAGGAGTCATTGATGGCAAGAATGAAAGTTCTAATTTTGACATGCAACCTGTCAACAGTTCACCATCCTTGCATACTCATAAATGGAAAGGTCAATTCTTGGTGTTCATCTTTGGTGTCCATCGAAGATGAAGTGCAAGCTCTATCCAAATTTGACCGCTCTCACAATTTGATTGAAGAACTACTGGAAGGCTCAAATTGAAGAGAGACGGAAAGGAGTTAGGGATGGAGTCACTCTCCCTAATCTACAACTTATCAAAGACTCTTTGGAGACAATGAAATCAAAGTACATACACTTAATTGGAGATCGAGATTATGCCATCGAGTTTGCAAAGAAGACAATTAGTGCATTCCAAGGAAAAGAGAGAAAGGTTGATGAGCTTACTCTTCAGCTTGAATCGACAAAAGATATGTTAAAAGATGCTCAGATCACACTAAGGGAGGTAAAAGATCAGCTTGCTAATTTTAAACATCTTAGGGGGCAAGAGAATGAACAAGAGTTGAAGAAATCAAGCAAGTAATTGATGAGCTTGATAGTCTTTAAGAGGAGTTTGACTTAGAGTGTTTTCCAAAAAAATCAAAAGTTGCAAGTGCAAATTTGGATCATCTAATTGGATTGGAGCAAGAGGAAAGAAATGATTTTCAAATTCTTGATAATCCTCTCTTTGAAGTAGGTGTAGAGGCAACTTATGACAACCCCCTCTTTGTGATGGAAGATGAGACACGTGGTGAAGTGACCAAGCATGAGACCAAGTACGGTTTCCAGTTTATTGATGATTTGATATCAAACCATGAGGATGTGTCACACTTTGTGAATGGTAATCTTCTAAGGTTGCTTGTTAGTAAATGCATAAGTGGGTTAGAGGATATAGTCTCCATATGGGAAGTGTTGAATCATGGTGACTTCAACATCTTTGACATCGAGGGGTTGTCCAAACATAGTTTGGTAGTTGCTGAAGGTTTCATTACAACATCAAGGAAAGAAGATTTTAGACTTGTTACCTATGACGCTTGAGAGAAAGGACCAAAACAGGATGTTTACATGTTTGACAATCCATCCCTTAGGTTGAGTGATGCTTAAGCTCATACTAGTCCTTTTTAGGGATTGGGTTTGAAGACAATGATTGTTCTATGCTCCTTTGTTGTTGAAGCTTTCATGGATGGGCTTCAAGGGATTACCAAAGAAGTCACCAATTTTTTGAGTATGCATTTCATTCTAACTGGCACTTAGGGATGTGTTGAGTAGTTTTTTTGGTGTGTTGGAAATCATTCTTGGTTAGGTATCCATGTTTGGGATCTACTAGGTATGGTAAGAAGGATCTTAGGAGGGATAAGGATCAGAATTTCAGAATTTATGGTGTTGTCCCCTTTCTTATTAGCCTTTTGGGTGGTTCCATTTGCTCATCGACAAATGCATTGGAGAGAAATTTTAAGTAAGGGTTGGAGAAATGAATGGATGATTACTCTTGGGAGTGTTACTTGGCATAGACAAGGGTAGATTTTGAGTCTTGAGCTTGCTAACTGGTTGCAAACCAGCCACCTTACTTTGGGAGTTACTCTCATTCAGGAGAGTTGGCTCATTATTTTCTGTCAAGGAGGTGAAAGGTTTCAATTGGAGGCTGCTTTAGAGTGTTTTCCATCCACTTATGAGTTGTTTGGGTGCAACACAATGCTCGTTTCACATACTCATACTTGGGAACTCCTTTGGCATTGTTGTTATCCCTTGAGTAGAGCACATAAATTTGATGGCACCTTGTTGTTCCCAACCTTGAACAACAGTCATTATTTGTTTCTTCAAACCTTTCAAACTCAAAGCTCATCTCATGAAGGTTTATGAAGCAAATTTTGATAGTTTACTGACAGTGTTGGTTCAGGACAACAGACCTCCACACGCTTTGGTTCATCTTGCTGAGACTCTAGAAGTTGGAATAGTCAGAGTTCTCAGAAGTCTTCGTGGTTGTGTGTGGTATTGTGATGATGAGTTGGTTGAACTCTTGCTAAGGATGGTTTTTCTCTTAGCAAGAAGATTGGAGGGAGCCACTTTTGCAACCATGGCTCTGTTTGACACCATGAGGAGATATGTTGAGGAGTACAGTTATGAGTTGAGTAGACTTTCCTTCCTATTGCCTAGGGTCTTTTTAGGCAATGGCATTGTAGATATGGACTTCTCAGAATTGTTTGAGCAGGAGATGTTGCATGATATTGATTTTAGGCCTCCCAAGTATTTCAAATTGACTCTCGTGGATAGAGTTGTTTCAAGGTTACAAGTGAGGATAGTGCAAATTGGGCACAATGGTTTCACAGTTGTGATCAGAGTGGTGCAGCGTCAGTATGGTGGGTCCTTTTTGAGATGGACATGGGACCCTAGGATCTTACTTGTTTTTATATGGATTGCATTATTATTTCTAGACTTGTGGCATTGCTTGAGGGCAAGCAATATTTGGGAAGGGCGGAATGTAATGTCCACTTTTTTAGCCCTATGCTTTTTGGTGACCATTAGCCTATTTTCGAAGGTTCGTAGGCTAGTCAGAGGTAGAATTAGGGTTTCCTATTTTCTAGGAGGAATCTTTCTAAGCTTTTAGGGGATGCATGTGGGATTTTACCAATATGCTTCTAGCTCTTTCTAGGTTTTCAGAGAGCTTCAATGGGGTGTCACATGCATGTTGATCAGTGACCATTTTCGAACTTGCTATTTTTAGTAAGTTACGATGGCTACTCGAAAAGTGTTTAAATGATGTTTGGAGTCACTTACTATTTTTAGCAGTATGCTATTTTTAGTAAGTGTTATTTTTGGCAATAGTTCAACACTCAATTACTATTTTTGGTAGTGCAAGCATGGCAAAGGCTTTTCTAGCTTTCTTGGAGTCAAAAAAGGAAAGTTGATAACGTAATTCATATTATGTTTTATTGTTGCTTTTGGACCCCCTTGACTAGGCATTATGACTTAAGTTGTCTTTAAAAGGTGGGCTTCATCTTTGGATACCCAAGTTGCACAAAAATACTTTTTAAGTTATATTTTATTCCAAGGTAAAGTGGACGCCAAAATACACAAGAAAATAAGTTTTAATAAATATTATTTTATTCCTCATATTTGGGCATCCCTTTTGGAGGGAAAAGCAAATTCAAACTTTTGGGTTTTGAGCTTATAAATAAGCCTCTCCCTCTCTTTTGGTTATCCATTTTTCATATCATAACAACGTGTTGTTGAAATTATTTCAGACTCTTGCTTCGAGGTTGGAATACCTCCTAGCTTTACATCAGTTTTGGGTTTGAAAGACAACTCCTAGCTAATCGTTTGGTGCATCTTCATCAGAGGTTGCAATCTAAGCTTTAATGGTGATGGCTACTTTCAGGTAGTCTGATCTTGTGGGTTTTGATGTTTTTTTTATTTTTTGGTGTGGGTGTGAGTTAGATTATCAGTTTGATATCATTTTGGAGAGTTATTATTAGTTTTCTAGTTGGTTTGTGAAGGCTTGAAGCATCTTTTTGTTCATGCTGATCTGAGAAGTTGATAGAATTTTGTGGGCATTAGCTCATTCTTTCCCTCTCTCTTAGGTGCCCCTTTCCTTGAGATTTTATATTTTTTGAAAGAGAATTGGATTTTTGTTGTTGGTCACCCTTCTTGGGGATCGTACTAGCTTCGTTGTGGGTGCATTGGGTTGTGTGTCGGGCATTTGTAGACTTGGTGGGGTTTGCTACTTGACATTGGACGCCTAGCTCATTGGCACATTTGCAACAAGTTTGAGGTGATTCGGAGGTGTGGCTGAAGAGATATGTGCATTTGAAGGATTGCTGGTTGATTTTTTGTGCACGTTGTTCTGTTATATCAGATTGTTGCTCCTTCATATCAGACCTTGTATTTCAATGTTTTATCATACTCTTATGTTGCCTAATCATTTTTAATGTCAAAGAGATGCATATCTAACACTTGGGCTTTATATTGTTTGATTCTCTCATGTTATTTTGAATCTAACGATATATTGTAATGTTGATTTAGTAATACTAATCAGTTTCTTATTTTAGTACTTTGTATTTCACTCCCACTGAAGAAGTGGTTGAGTTTTGTTTACTTTTTATTGCCCACTAAAAAGTGGAAGTGGCTGGCTATTCGGCCACGTTCTTTGCTTTCATTTACTTTCCAGTAGCTCGCTAAAAAGTGGATGAGGCTAGCTTGTCGCCTAGTATTTACATTTTCTCTATTAGATGGCTTGCCGCCAATAGTTTTGTACTCCCAGCTTTCTAATATTGTAATTAGATCCCCTTACACCATATGCTCTCACCTTGCCCACTCTGGGAATTGGGTGATCAGAAAGTGAAGGGTTACATTCTAGTTTGCTTATCTTCCATTGGGCTAACGCTAACGGGTGAAGTTCATGTGAAAAAATTTGGGAAAAAATTAAGGGGGATATTACAGTCCCTCATTCTTAAGATGAAGAGGTGAAAGAGCACAATATGAAAGCCCTTCAAAAGATGTACAATAGTAACAAGGCATCTAAACCTTGAGAGTAGTGAATCACTTTTTGCAATCTTCAAGGCCCAAAATTCAACAAACTAGAAGCGTAGCTAGATAGAGCTACATTAGCTCAAAATGACCTTATTAAATGATAGGCATGGCATGGTAAGGATGTAATTGAGTTGAAGTTTCTTGCTACTCACATTTCATAAGTTGCTAGCTACTTAGTTACAAAGAGGAATTGATCCATATACAAATTTATTTAGTCTATCAAGAGGAATAGGCTTATCTCTCAACAAGTGGAGAAATTGGTGGTTGTATATAGTTAGTGCCTTGCAACTTTGTGATTAACAAAGTCTTAAGTATTGCGAGACTCCAACAGTTCAGGATGGAATGTTGATCTTGAGATGCCACACAAATTGATAAGGCACATGAGAAATTGGTTAGGGAACCATTGGATAATTCAATCCCTCATATTGGGAGTGACTCAAACTTAGACATTGAATTTGATGCAAAACATTTAGATAAATATTAGGTGAAACTTCAATATTGATAGACTCCTTAGTATCATGAGACCCCAGTAGCATATCAAAATGTTGATCTTGAAGATTCCACACAAATTGATGATAAGGCACATGAGGAATTGGTTGGGTTACCATCAAATAAGTTAGTCACTCATGGGAGTAACTTAGACTTTGATTTTCATGCAAAAATTCTAGTTGCTATGTTTGTTTTCTATTTTTAGTTGTTTTGTAGTTGTGGCCTTTCTACCTTTTGTTATACTTGTTATATATCCACATTAACAATGAAAACAATAAAATTGTGTTAATTTGTGTGTCCACAATAATGTGAAGTCTCTAATATTATGTGGCAATTCTATAATAAATAAGATGAATGCCTTATAATCTAAATGATTGAAAAAATTGCACCTTTATAATTTTCCCTATTTGTTAACTGCAGTCCCATATTATCTCCAAACAAAAAGACCTTCAATCCTCTAATGTCCTAGAAATAGTGTTTGTTGTCATTCATGTCCTCAAAACACCATGGAACATTGCTTACTTTATATGTGGATAACATATCCATCCTACATATACCTACCTTTCCATCTTCTAGTTTATGCTTTCTAGTTGACAACTTATTATATGTTTAATTAGTAGACTTCATATGTGTGAGTGGATTCAGGTCTTTACCTTACATTGATTTGCTACTACAAAGTAAATTATTCTCCTGATTTGTTTCTTCTTTGTGGCACTAATCGAGTGAAACAACACGATAGAATGTTGATCTTGAAGATGTCACACAAATTAATGATAGGGCACATGAGAAATTGGTTAGTGAACCATTGGATGGCATTCCCTCATATTAGGAGTGACTTGGACTTGGACATTGATTTTGATGCAAAATCTCTAGACAAAGATTGAAAAACTCCTTAGTATCTTGAGACTCCAACAACATTTTGGAATGTTGATCCCGAAGATGCCATATGAATTGATGATAAGACACATGAGGAATTGGTTGGGTACCATGGATAAGTTTAGTCCCTAATGGGAGTGACTTAGACTTCTACTTTGATTTTGATGCAAAATTTCTAGATGGAAATAGATACAATTATGGGAGGTCTAGTTACTATGTCAGTTTTCTATTTTAATTGTTTTGTAGTTATATTCTTTCTGTCTTTTACGTATATTTATTATATATATACACATTAACAATGAAAACAATGAAATTTTGTTAATTTGTGTGTCCACAATCATATGAAGTCTTAATTCAACTCTATTATGAAGTAATAAATATGATGAAAGCCTTATAATCTGAATGATTAATTTTTTTGTACTTCTAAAATTTTCACAATTTGTTAATTGTAGTCCCGTACTGTTGCCAAACAAAAAGACCTGCAATCCCCTAAAGCCCCAGAAATAGTGTTTGCTGATATTCCTATCCTCAAAACACCATGGAACATTGCTTACTTTATATATGAATAGCACCTCTGTCCTACATATGGCTTATTTTATTTTATATGTGGATAGCTTATTTTAGTTAAGAGCTCATGCGTAAGCAGGTCCGTCCTACATATACCTGCCTTCCCCTCTTCCGGTTTATGCTTTCTAGTAGACAGCCTATTATTTGTTTTGTTAGTGGACTTCATATATGGACATGGATTCAGGTCTTTACCTCGCATTGATTTGCTGCTACAAAGTAAATTATTCTCATCATTTGTTTCTCCTCTCTGGCACTGATCAAGTGAAACAACCATATCCACATCTCCTGAATCAACCATATCCACATCTCTTGAATCATCCATATCCACATCTCCTGAATCTATTTGCGGACTGCTAGCAATTATCTGACCCAACATCAAAACATTATTTCTAGTAAATACACTAGAGACTATAGCTAGCATAACAAATATCAGCATTTATATGAAAGACAAACCATTTCTTCTTGAGCAATGAGATTGGATGAATGTGGAGCTTCATTCCCAGTCGTGTCCATTGAAGTTTGGACAAAGGTATGACAACCATGGCATATGCCCTTCACCTTATTTACAAAACAACTATTTCAGGATCAGATATTCCCAATTATTAGCAGTCTTGTCCATATGATGATATCAAATACTAAAAATAAATTTAAATGTTGCAATTAAACTACTTAAAACTTCTTTGGTTATGATAGTCCTGTATGTACTAAAGGCTTCTTGGTCATGTTGGAAATATTGTCATTGATGTCACATTATGTCAAGATAGTTTATCATTGATGTCCAAAAAGAAGCCAGTTTGCTGCTGTCAAAGAAATTGTTATCACAGATTATGCAAAAGGTAGTTGACTTGTAAAGACATCAGTTATATTCTAAATTGAATTACTATGCTAGTGCTGGAATTAAAAGAGATTGAAGAGAAGAATAAAATAAGTTTTGTTGAAGAGGCTAACTCTTTATGTAATCGCCTCTTATAGGGAAATTGAAATAAGTAAAATAAATTTAAGTTAACATTTAAAACATGGGCTGACCCATGCCTTTTTAAGTGCCACCTTGAAGGAAGAGAATTAAAAATTAAATTAAATTAAATTTGTTTCAAATCAGGTCGACTTGTTTTGATGAAAAGGCATGTGTTGGATATATATATATGAGATGAATTGAAGATAAATATGCCAGCAACAAAAATGAAATATCATTCCTAATTTGAGCAGTTTTAGAGCAGGCCTTTAAGGGAGAATTGGAGCAGATTTGTGAAGTAATTAATGTGATATCCTCCACAATAAGAGCAGATTTTTAGAGCAGAATTTTGATGGAATGAGAGCAGATTTAGAGCAGAAATAAATATGAAGAATGTTGTAGATTCGTGAAGCAGAAAACATGATAAATTAATCTAAATTAAGAGCAGAAATATATGTGAAAGATTTGCATTCATAATTGTGAATAAAAGCATTTGTGTGAAAAATGTTGGATTATGCAGATTTTTGAAGGAGAGTAAATTCAGATTTGATAAGGAGGGTATATGCAGTTTTGAAGAAAAAAAATTATGTGTGAAATGTTCCAAGCAAATTTGAAAAAGAGAGGGTATGTGTAGTATCATGTACAAGCAAGATTTTATTAAGGCATTTTATGTGTTATCATTCATTAAAAAAGTTATATTTGAGAAAGTGAATTTGTGCAAAAGAGGTTAGTGCCTTCTATCAAAAGAGATTGGTGTCTCTTGCTGAGTTGGTGTTCAATTGTGGGAATTGGTGAATCCAGTAAGTTGGTGTTTGCAAATCTTGTGAGGATTGGTGTCTCCAATAGATTGGTGCCTACAAAGATTTATAAAACAAGTTTTTATATATAAAACAATATTTTCTGTGATTTTTTCCCGAAAAAAATTTCTTGCGTTCTTCTTATGTTGCATAATGATTAGATCTTATGTGATTACTGTGATTCACCCCTCTCAATATAAGTGTGTGCTCATCAAATGCCTGATCTATCTTTGCTAGATGCATCATGGGAGAATAGCTTGAAGGCAATGTTTGAAATTACCCGTAGCTGTGCCAACGCATCTTTGGCAGCTTTAGTCATTGCAAACTTCGTATTCATATCTGACCCTTCTCCATGTATACTGAATTCCTTGAGCTGTATTTGCACAGTGGCCACAAAATCTTTCCCTCTTGTAGTGATGGGCTTCCAATGGTGATCATAATGTTGCTGATCACAGAGCTCATACAACTCCCGTAGTGGATGTGGTACCATGTTTTCAGGTGTAACAATGGGAGACAAAATATGTTTTATTTTATCCCAGACAACATTTGGTTTAAGTCGGGTATCCACTAATATTGCACCTGAAATGCTCTCTATTAAATCTCCTAGAACCTGCATCCAAGAAAAATGGTAAAATTAAATTATTTTTAATCGAAGAGAACACTTTTAATATACAAATAAAGTAAAATGCTTATCACATGTCTGCACGCAAAGTCTCTATGATCTACTCACTAAATAACAAAATAAATTAATACCTTTAAAAATTTCAGATGGCTTTCCAATAAAAATAAACAAATAACAAAACATATTAATATAGATATCGTAAATACATTTATCTAAAACATGTTCAGAAATATTAAAATTATTTTATTTATTTATAACTCATTTTATTTTACTTTTAAACTATTTAAAAATTATTTTATTTATTTATATTGTTTATTTTATTTATGATTATTTTATCTATTTAAGAGTTATTTCATTTACTTAAGATCTATTCTGTAATTTTATTTTTTTAAATATACATTCTAAATAATATTTTTCAGTTTTTTTAACAAGATTAAGTCCTTGATGCTACTGTAGAAGGCCTCTTGACATAATTATATTTATATATGTAAAATAAAACCCCTCATACATATAATTGCACATCATAAAAAAATCACTTATATAATAACAAATACAAATGAGCTAACACTTCTATGAAGTATGAACTAAACTAAAATTCAAGGGACACTTTTCACAATGTAAAACTAAATAACTTGCCTTGGGAGCACGCATTCCTCCTCCAAATGATATAAATTGACAATCACCGCCTTTACACTGTTCAAAATCCTCAACAAACTTTGCTATTTGATTTTTTATTTCAACTGAATGATGACAAAGATAGTTCTGAATATTATGTTTCACTGTTACTTGGGCAAAGTTCTCATTGTTAACAGCTGCCTGCCGTAAATCTGATAACTCTCCGGGAGATAGTTCTTTGTATGTTGAATATAGATGCTGAGTAATAAGAAGATCCAGCACAGAGTCACCTAGGAATTCTAACCGCTGTAAAATATACACGTAATATTAACATTCAGTCCTATATTCTAGAAGAATTTCATCTTGCAAGAACTATCAAAGTTTTATATGCATCGTGCAATGTAAAGGGGAAATTAAATTACCTGGTAGGAACATCTTCCATGCTCATTAATTGAAGCATGTGTGAGTGCTTCCACTAAGAGGCACAGGTTCTCAAAATGGTAACCTAGGAGCAATTGCAATTGGTTCAAACTTGTGTTCAAGACACCAGGATAAGCAAAAGAGCGATTGAATGCAATCTCTACTGACTTGTCTTCAATGTCAACCTCTATGTTCATCCACCTCATGAACTCAAGGGCTGCAATTGTACCACCTCCAACTAAATGTGCTCCAATTAAAGCCTCCAAAACATCTGATATTGTTTTTGGGTACATCCATCGATGTCCCTTGTCACAAACTTTCCCCATATGGAGACTATTAGGATCTCTTGGGTTGCAAGAACAAGGAACAATGCTTCTGCAAAATAAGCCAGGAGCAACCCATTTACGCACATCAAATGGTTCATCTTTAATGTACCCCTTGTTCACAAACAACATAAAAATCCAGCATCTCAGTACCATATTTTTGAGCGCATAAGTATAGAACAAAACAACGAAAAAATTATAAAATAGACAAAACTCAAGTTACCCATAAACAATACAAAATGAAAATGATTTTTTTTCCAAATAAACAAGTAATGATTTTCCATAAGCAACAATATCAGCAGTTATTAAATCAAACAGCTTAAATACAAAGTCAAGATGGAAAACCAAAAAATATGTAAGAATCAAAAGTCTTTTGCCACCAAGAAGACACATCAATATATTCCCTTCATATTAAGGTCCATATTATACTTGCCACTAATTTTTCAAGCCTTCAGAAATTTCAGACAAAAGAGCATAATAATTCTGAATACTTGGAAACCTGAGAAGACAAACGCAACAGAAAAGTCAATCTATATTTAAGAATTTGTAAGACATGAATTTAAGGAAAGTGTTAATTCAATTTTATACTTAGATAAATCAATGTTAAGATAGCACTTAGAAATATTAGAATAAAAGTTTTAGGAAAGCCTCTAAGTCATTCTTTATTAGATTTTTTTTTAAGAACACATATATTAGTGATCATAAGAAATTTAATTATACGCGTTTGAAAACCCATCATACCTGTCCATTTATGCATTTGTCAGTAGTAAATACAACTTATAAAAACCCTTAGCTACTCTTCTTCTTTTACTCATTAAAATTTCAGCACTAGTCATCCCTATTTGCTAAAAACTGATATTATTACAGGTTAAATTTCAACAATGGTTACTCCTATTTGTAAAATTCGAATGCTATTATGTGTTAGATTTCAACATTTTTTATTCCTGTTGGTACTGTAAACTCTAGATTTCTTGATAAATGTTTAGACTATAATAATGAAGGTTCAAAATGTTAAGAAAAGAACACCAGATAAAAAATATATAGCACCAAACAACAAATAAAAATAGAGATATTAGAACATAGACACAGTAAATTATGTGGTTCATCAGTTTGGTTACATCCACGGGAAAGGCAGTGTATTCATCTCTTTATTGACCACAGCAATTTCAAAGAAGTTTTTATCAATCATATAAATATTTCAATCTCCAGAAATATATATAGAACTCATCAGGGTAGATGAAGAGTTCAAAAAACAGGGGAGATGAAAGGTTTAACTGTTAGACTTCACACATCTAAACAATCTCCCACTTGAAGTCCAATCCATGCCACGATTAGCCATGTACAAATATGTTACCTGTTTTTCTAGACTTATTGTCACATGTTTACAAGACCAAGAGAAGCTCTACAAAGCTCCAGCTTCTCTTTTAAGACAACCTTAGTAAACACATTTGTAGGATTGAGGCTAGTATGAATCTTCTCCAAGTTTAGCTTACATTGTTCAAGGACACTTTGAATAAGATGATATTGAAATTCTATGTGCTTCTTTCTGTAAAATCCCCATCTCGGGCACAACATTTTTTTTTTTTGCATTCACAACATCTACCAACTTAAACGATTGAGCACCTTCCATGAAACTTAATAGTGTTAACATCAATACTTCTCCATTCCCATGGTGGCATCATCTCATTATTGCCAATTATATGCTTGCACAAAAGAGTGTTAAACTCCCAAGTTTAAGGTCTTTCCTAGACCTACAACCTAAGCCTCAAGGGTTTGCGATGACCCTGCCTATGTATCCCTTGTGGGAATCAGAGGCATCGTAGTTTGCCCCACAATATTAGAGGGAGTTCATTCTCTCCTCTTGCATGAGCTCTCTGATCTCACATTTAACCCATGACTATTAATTAAGTACATGTAAGCTATCATATTAGCTAATTATAACATACTAATAATAACTTTTCATTAAGTGTTGGGTCCATACCAATCATTACCAAACGTTAGAGTACAAACATTCACAATATTCACAAGAGGTCATTCATATCATAATCTCAAAGATTATACACAATGGTTTTCATGAGCATACCCTCATATACACAAGCCGATTAGCTCATACACAGTACAAGTACAACGGTGACTGGATCATACACGGATCACAAGTGCAACGGTGACTGGATCATACATAGATCACAAGTATAACAATGACTAGATCATACACAGATCACAAGTACAATGGTGATTAGCTTGTATGTACATCACAAGTGCAACTGTAACTGCCACAATTGCACATCACAAGTACACAATGATTGTCTTATACGCATATCATATTTACATTAGTGACTGGCTCCATCCTATATCACAAATACATGGTGACAAGCTCCATCATACTTCACATACACAGTGACGAGCTCCAACATACATCACAAATTCATAGTAACGAGCTCCAACATACATCATAAATGCATAGTGACAAGCTCCAACATGCATCACATACACAGAGTGACTGGCTAACACATCCACAAAGGTTGGATAACACATGTTCATGATGCATCCCAGATAGAAAGAATATCAGTGCATTGCGCACTACACTGTGGGTTCTATCTTTTCCTTCGGTCTTTTGCACCATCAAACAAATGGGAAGAGGATTTGGTGCATCCCATACTACACCGCGGGTCTGTCCTCAACCCCACAAGGCCAGGTATACGGTCCAACAATTGGGAAGGGGATTTGGTGCATCCCATACTACACCACGGGTCCATCCTCCATCCCAAGAGTTTCCCCAAGTAGTGAACCTACCAATCCCGGTGAATTCCGACTTCAATCGCCTATAGGCCACCGATGACAAGTCTATCCACCCAGGAAAAAGTAGCTCCCGACATATAACACCTTGTGACCTTAGTGATATTGTCAACTATCTTCTTCACAATCTTGGGTAACACTAGCCTCAATCACTTCCATGCCCTCAATGATAACTAGTGAACCCCCTCAATACAACGGTTAGCCCCGAATTACCGTTACCCACACGGATGGGTCCCTACCCGTGCAACCATTACCATAACTTAATCATAACCAAGGTAGCCCATAGCAACCTTCACCTCTGTGAACCAGGTGAATGCCAGCTAGTCCCTAGTAATAGCCCAGGCATCGATCATTAGCATAGTCCAATGACTACCTGTTACTGCTCAAATATCCCGAAGGTTCACTCTTGGGCGGGTCATACATAACATGAATCACAAATCACAATCAATAGATACACGGGCCTATACATAGAGGCCTCTAGATATGGAGTCGATTTTCTTAACACGTAAAGATTACATGGAACCAACACAAAATGGACTTTACCCATCATATACATATATTCAATTACCAATTATAAAGTAGTCAATCTTCGCTTACTATATAAAAGCATATTATGTATTAAATACACAGTATTTGATTTCCTTAACTCATCCATACACATTCGGTACCCATTCAGCCTAAAACTGAAGCCTACTAAAAAGAGAAGGTCAAACCAATCAGGAACAACCCCAACCCTTGGAGTTATCCCCCCTAAACCCTCCCCCTAAGGACTTGAGGTCACAAGGACATCATTCGCCCAAGGACCGCCTATGTACCCGCTTCCAAACGAATCAAAGTCACACATAGTTCTCCTTACAAAATCTCTCAAGGGATGCATACACACAATTTTCCCCATAAGCAAGGTTTTGCTCATGCTTTTCTTTCATTATGCTTAACAGCAAGTAGGAAAACAAAATAAATATATAATTTAACAACCCATACTATAACACCTCCCTTTAAGGATATCAAGGTCTTGAACTAAACTCGACCCATTATTATTCATAACCAACTTGAATGTCCTTGGGTTCATCTTATCAACATAGGGGCTAGGCTTATCACTCAACATGAAATTACCTTGGTTCTCACAAACCCATAGGAAAGCACTTACATTTGAAATTTACCTATTAGATTCAATATTGAGGTTCTTGTACTCAAGGGGTCAATAGATTTCTCTTTAAGGACATCCAATAGTATTTATAAACTTGTCTTAAGTTATAATCATTGCCTGAATCCTACTTAAGAAGGTTGGCAACACTATATCCATTAGACAATTATATGAAAACATAATCCCATTAATAATATTATTAATAATATTCTTGGTCTTCTAAATTCCTTCACCTTATGGTGCAAACCCCCTCATTCTTATGGTAGTCTATTTAATAGACTAGATAGTTTATTTATACTTGTCATTCAAACTAAACACATCCTTAATGGTCATTAGTAAGGTATTAAGAGATTATACGTAGGATTTATCTCATAACTCGATCTCAACCACATTGTCAAATTAAATGATAGTTTCCTTCCAATAGGTATGCAATTATATTGTGGTTCATTAAAGTTATAATATCCTTCCTTCATTCACATGATAATTTCCATATCAAGGTTCCCATATTTAAGAGGTTGAAAAACATTGTAGTCTTATAAATCCTTTACCACAATATCAGTGGATTATCTAAGATACTGAGTCATAACAATAATGGTATGTTTAGTCAAGGTGTAGTGGTTGTACCACTAAATAATGTCGCAATTACTTATAATATTTTACAACCTCTAACCAAACCTTGTATTAATTATATCTATTTCCCAGTTCATATCATAAAGTAGTCTTATAGCTAAGAATTTGAGCTAAAAATCTTTGCCACCCTCTTTCCCTTAAATTCCAAACATAAGGTTATTCAAATAATTATAACTTAGTTAACACAAACCCATAAGACAAGTTCATCCTATTGACAAACTAATCGTCATACCATGAAAAATATACTAAGATGTTTCAATATGTTATAAATTCTACCATATAATAATCCAAAATGTTTTGAGACATGATAGTGACATTTTTATCACCAACTCAAATAAACATGCAATGAACAATTATATGTATATATGCTTTATAGAATTGTGGTATTAAGAATTGCCTTGTTGCGAATTATATTTGATGAGGTTTATTACATGAGCCTTAAAAACTTGTAAGCGAAAGAGACTAGATGGCATAATGTCACATTCTTCTAAAAATAATACCTATGGTCTTTTCTAGGAATGAATCAACCTTGATTAATTATCTTTGGCGGTAAAAGTGAACATTGAGAATTCCAATACCTTTTTTTTTAAGTAATTGTGAAAAAGGAATTATACTTAGCTCTAGTCCATGAGTCTGGAAGACATTTTTGTTGTAGATGAAGAAATCTGCCCGATCGCTTCTCCACGCAGCAACGATCAAAATGGAAAGCAAATCTCGCTCCCTATATGCCTATATCAGCCAAGGCAGCCATTTAAGCCTACTCGTGCCAAGCTTGTGATGCAGAATCATTGTGAAATGCTCTTCTTTTCTCCCCACGGTTTCCCCTCTTTTCACTCCCCTATGCTCATTCTCTGCATTTTCATTTTAGTTTTTATTTTAAATCTCTTTCTCATCTTCTCTCTGCATGACATCTCACCTTCAAATGCCCCTATTGGTCATGCCACAGTCCCAGTGAGCCTCCATTCCATCCTGCCCAACTCTCAAATGCCTTCTAGTTCTCATTTTCATTATAGGTAGGGGGGAATACTGGCAATGTGTGCAGAATTTGGCTTTACATTTCACAGTTGTGTTGGCTCCAATGATTTTAGGGCCTTTCCATGAATCTATTGTGCATATTCTACAACCTTTCCCTTCCCCCCTCTCTCTCAATCCATTATCTACATTCTTCTCCCATGCTCCTTGCCAAAGCTGGTCAATCCCCTTTATCCCCTGCGTTCTCTCTCTTTTCTCACACCATTCTCTCATCCCATTTTCTCCTCTATTGTGTTGCCTCCAAATTGCCTCTGTTCTTCCCTTTCCCCATTGTCTCTCACATTTTCTCTTCACCTTCCTTCCCTCATGCATTCTCTCCCTCCTCACGCCTTACTCTGCATTTTTTGGGCTCCATTTCTTTTCTCTCAAACCCAGTCTTAATGAGAAACTAAGGGGGAGATAAGAGGGTTTAAAGTTTGCCTATGCTTTAGTTTTTTCCACATGAATGACTCGGGCGATTGGTGTGCCATGCCCTATGACATCCACACCATACTCGAGCCCATTCTCATTTATTTTGAGTTGCCTCCTCTTGCTCAATGTTTCATCCTTGATTTATTTTATTTTTTTCACCCCCAAACTAAGCTCACGTTGCAACTTTAAGGAAGTCATGGGAAGAGGTCTGCCCTACATGCTTATTTTCCTCACGACCTACACATCTAACCACCCAAGGGCAAGAAAGCCATGTCACATTAATGACGTGGTCCTCCTTTCCTTTCATATGCACCATGCTCATTAAATTTAGATTGTCATTGGCCGTAGGGAGTAGTAGTTTTCCCATTAATGCCCTCTGTGAAATGGTCCTCCTGACAGGGATGTGACACGTTCGTGAATGAAAAGTTGGGTCACTATATAAAATGAAGTCTTGTTGTCTATTACCTAGTTCAAATAAACACTACAACCACAACATCTCCTTAGCTCCTTCTATGATTACAATATATTTTGCTTCTGTAATAGAAAGAACCATTGCCTTCTACAACTTAGAAATCTAGTTGATCGCTCCCCCTACAAATGTGATAGCCATGTATGAGTTGACATATCCTTGTAATTGTGCATCTTCTCCTCTAAACCTCAATACATGATTTGATGTGTCCTTCAAATATCTCAAAATCCATTTTACAACCTACCAATGTATTTTTTCTGGATTACTCATATACTTGTTGACCACTTCCACTGTATGAGCAATGAGACCATTGCATATATAAGGTTCCCAACAGCAAAGGAGTAGGGCACTCTTTCCATGTATTATTTTTCTTCTTTTGTCTTAAGACACATATCAGAAGATAATTTGAAGTGATCAATGAGAGGTGTGCTCACTACCTTAGCATTCTTTGTACTAAACATAATCAATACCTTTTCAATATATTTCTCCTATGACAATTTTATTTCCTCCTTCATATCTCTAATAATTTTCATTCCAAGGATTTTTTTTGTAGCACCCAAATCCTTCATTGAATTTTTTTTAGCCAATTGTTGTTTTAGTTGGCTAACTCTAGTCATACTAGTTCCTGTCACTAGCATATCATCAACATACAACAACAGTAAAAACTCACCATTGTCCAAACTCCAAAGTTTGATAATACACACAATGATCAAATTCACATCTAGGAAAATTTTGCTCAACATAAATGAATCGAATTTTAGATACCATTACATTGGAGCTTGTTTCAACACATACAAACTTCGATTTAGTCTACAAACCAAATCCTCTTTACCTTCTTTCTACAAACCTTTAGGTTGCTTCATGTACAATTGTTTTTCCAAATCACCGTGTAGAAAGGCTGTCTTAACATCAAGTTGCTCCAATTCAAGATCATAAATAGCTACTAAACCCATCACTGCTCTAACAAAGGTCATTTTCACAATTGGTGAAAAAATCTCTATGAAATCAATGCCCTTTTGCTGATCATAACCTTTGACCACCAATCTAGCCTTGTATCTTTTCTTCCCACCTCCTTCCTTCAACCTATATACCCATATGTTTTTCGATGCTTTTTTATTAGGTGGAAGAGACATTAAATCCCATGCGTGAATTGCCATCAAAGACCCCATCTCATCTCTCATAGTCTCCATCCACTGTTTGTTGTTTTTATCTTCGTACACTTTTTCAAATGTAGCAAGTTCAACTTCACTAGAGAGCAATAAATGTTGAATTAAATCATTATATTTTGTTGGAGGCTTGTGCTCCTTGGTGGACCTTTGAACCTATGGAATCAATTCCTGTGGAGTAACCTCCTCATGAGTACCAAAGGGATGATCTTGCACTTCATTATCATGGAAATTTGGGGGCTGAAATTGTGGTTGTATCTACGGATGAACTTGCACCTATGGCTGATTTACAATCTCCTTTTGTTTGAACACATCATTCCCATTTGTGATGTCTTCTAATGGAACATACTCCTTGGCTTATATTGTTTGTTCTTGTAAATTTTCCTTTACCTTTTTATTGAAGATCACATCTCTATTTCATGTGACTTGCTTGATAATTGAATCCCATAGCCTGTAACCATATTTTTCATCTCCATATCCAACACAGATATACCTTTTAGACTTCACATCAATCTTCGTTCTTTTTTCTTGTGGGATATGAATGAAGGCTTCACACCCAAACACTCATAGGTGATTATAAGAATTCCTCTTTCCCAGCCACTTCTCCTCTGAAACTTCAAAATCTAACCGAGAGGATGGACCTATATTAATCAAGTACACTATTGTATTTACAACCTCCACCCGAAACTGTTTTCCTAATCCAGTGTTTGAGAGCATGCTACATACTCTTTCCAAGATAGTTTTGTTTAGCCTTTCTGCTGTATTCTCTTGTGGTGTAAGAGGAACTTTCTTAATTCTCTATATGCCATTCTCTACACAATATTCATCAAATTCTTTTGAACAATACTCACCCACCAAAAGATGCTGACTCTGAGGGCCCAAAGACACCCAAATGCACTAATTCCAACAGTCATGAATTTTTCCATGTGTCTTGGTAGAGAATCTTGTCATTTTTTGTTTTCCATATGTGCAATGCTCACATAACTCCAAATCTACTAATTTCAAACTTGGAAGTTAATCCTTCTTATGCAAAATACCAAGACCTTTCTTGCTCATGTGACCGAGCCTTTTATGCCAAAGTTTCATTCCACTATCAACAACTACCATTGCAACTCTCATTTTTGTCTAACCTTCTAGCACATACAATGTACCAAAATTGCTTCCTCTAGCAATCACCTATGCTTCTTTTGTTACCTTCCACATACTTGACTCAAATGTAATACTATATCCTTGAGCATCCAACTACTCAGCTAAAATCATATTTCTTTTGAGTTGAGGAACATTTCTAACATCCTTTAGCAACCAGCTGTTGCCAATTTTCAATTTTAATAGAACATCTCCCCTACCAATGATACTGCAAGGCTCATCATCACTGAGGTAAACTTTACCAAAATTACTAGCTTGATATTTTTTGAAATAATCTCTGCATGATGTCGCGTGAAATGATGCTCTTGAGTCAAGCACCCAAACATTTGTTGTGGCTTCTCTTGTAGTCAAAACAAGAGTACCCGCATCTTCTTCATAAGTTGTATTTGCCTCATTTTCTTTTGACTGATTTTTATCTTTTTCGGAAGACCGACAATTTCTCTTCATGTGGCCTTTCTTACCACAATGCCAACAACTGATATTCCTACCTCTAGATTTTAAGCTTCTGTTGGACTTTGATTTTCTTTTGTGATTATCATTACCTCATTCTTGTGATCTCCCTCTACTTTCAATTACCAAAGTGTCTCCCAATGAGGTACCTTGGTTTTTCCTTCTCATGTTCTCACTAAGAAGAATCCCAACATCATTGAATTTTAGCATCATTCCCTTCTTACTGGATACCAAGTTGCTAACAACAATAAGAACTCCTTCAGGTAAAGAATACAACAACAAGATAGCCTTGATCTCATCATCCAAATTAATATTGATTGAAATTAACTAACTGATCAAGGTGTTGAACTCATTCAAATGATTTCTTACGTAAACAGAGGCCATCTTATCTCATACATATCTAATAAATGATCCCATAACCCTTTTGTTGTCTTTTCTATAGAGACATTGAACAATACATTAGACAACGAGAGAATGATTGTAGCCGCCGCCTTTCGATCTAGTTTGTCCCTATCTCCATCTGACATTTCAGTTGATTTTTTTTATTTTTCTTCCAATGTGATTGAAAGTTCCTTTTGGATTAAAAGAGCTTCGAGCTGCAACTTTCACATCCCAAAATTCTATCCTAAGAATTTCTCAATTCTCCATTTGTCTGTCTCCTCCATTTCTTCTTGTTTGCAAATGGTTTTCCCAATTTTCTTCAGCTCTGATATCAATTGTTAAGAAAAACTGAGCAGATAAAATTATATATCACCAAACAGCAAATAGAAATAGAAATATTAGAACACAGACACAGCAAATTATGTGGTTCACCAGCTTGACTGCATCCATGAGAAAAACAAGATATTCATCTGTTTATTGATCACAGCAATTACAAAGAAGTTTTTATCAATCAGACAATTGTTTCAATCCCCAAAAATATATATAGAACTTGTCAGGGCAGATGAAGAGCCCAGAAAACGAGAAAAATCAAAGGTTTGACTGTTCGACTTCACACATCCGAACACAAACAATAAGAAATGGAGAAAAGCATGCAAATGAACAGTAAAGAGTAAAAGAAACTAAACAGCAGCTCATTTTAGCGTTAGGATTTCTAACCTAAAATATATTTACCAAGACGTATTTAGCTACTAGCTTGTGAAGTATCACATTTTAATACCTGCAAATTGCGATCCAGTGCCAAACGATGAAGAGTTGGATTACAAACTTCCTTAGCTCTATGTGCCGATAACTGTCCTTCATCCTCATTTTCATATTTCATAAAAAGATGCTGACTAACGGCATATTTCAAAAATGAATCACCCAATAACTCCAAGCGCTCATATGAAAAACACTCTAAGCATTTGCGTGAAGTGAGTGCTTCCATTATCTACCAGCAAAATAAAGTCAGTAGGAGGTTACAAATATAACTTGTGACCCATGACAAAACAAAAGAGGAGCAAGTAATCTTAAGTACGAAATGCAAACATAATAACAGTTTGAAGTCCTTAGGAATTAAAGTACCAGTGACACAGACACAGGGGGGCAATCTGGGCGTTCTTCCCTGATTGCTTTATGGAGTTGACTTGCAAGCATTAAAGAAGTAAGGCGATGCATGGCAGATGGAACCAAATACAATGATCTCATAACAAATCCTGGAACACCCAAATTCAAACACAACTCTGGAGGAAGCTCTACAACATTTCCTTCGTTCACAACAGGCTTCTGCTGGTCTTTTGCAAGAAAATTATGGGGTCGCTCAGCATGTGCCACCCAAAGAAATGATTGATTCAAATGCTTATGTTTCTTTCCATGCCTGCAATCTCATCATGATATGCAATTTAGCACCATTACAATCAATTTTATGTAATAAACTTGGATGTGCATTAAGACTATAAAAGATGCGATATACTCACTTTTGGATGTGCAAGTTTCATTTTGCCAAAATCAAATTTCAGATTCCCCTTGGCTATGCAAATGTGTTGTTCCTACCATAGGAACCTCTTTTTTATTATCAATATCAATGATATTATGGCCCTCTTCTGAAATAGTTGAAAGCAATTTAAATTCTCTAGCACTTGATGCGCATGTTTCAATGCATTTCCAATCAATACCAGTTACACCAGACTTATCGGATTCTAAGGGAAAGAGGAGATACATATAGGAGCCACACCATAGATTTTTCATTTCAGTGATTATTTTCCAATTCGTTAGACTCCCACAAATTCCATTGAAAATTATTTCTTGAAAATCTTTCGCATTCTTTAGCTGTTATAGAATACACAATGGCAAAACTATAATCAGTTACATACATAAAGAAGTAAATAAATAATTGGAAGGAAATTATCATGTATAGATTGGAACTTGAAATTCCTGTGCTTCTCTTTCCGTACCTGAATTGAGTCCAAAGTGATTTCTCCACTTGGCAAAAGTTTTGCCTTAACAATTTTATCTGTAGTTAAAAACAGATCTATTTCTGTATTTGTAATGTCATTATCTAATACAGATTTAATGAGAAGAAAAAAATTTGAATATGTCTTCTCATCATTGCATTGAGATGTAAAAAGCAGTTTGTAAACTTGCAAAGTTACTCCTCCGTCCTCTTCATCCCAATTATCAGATAAAGCATTTACTTTAGTGGTTGAATGTAACTCCATTTTAGATATACCTTCAAGAAAGACAAAGATAATATAAGACAATTAAATCTTCAAATATCACAACCTATTAATCATGATAGAAAATCCCGGTAATTTTGAATTTATACATACTAATAAGCATTATAACTACTATAAAGAACCCTGTTCAGGGATAAGAGGAAAAAAAAACTGGAAATTTTCTAGAAGCAAATGAGGATAGTATGGATACTAGAAGGGCTTTAGACTCCATCGAAAGGATACATAAAATTGAATTTGATGGGACTTCTAAAGGAAATTAGGGATTAATAGGTGGGGATTGATTTTGAGAGATTCAAATGATATTCATATATATAGAGATTCGTTATTCTTGGGAGAAAAATAAATAATAAGGAGATAGAATGGGAGGTCATGATAGCAAGCATTGGAGTAGCATTAACTCAAAATTTTAAAAAATTGATAATAAAGGGGAAGTTCTCTGTTAATGATAAATGTTCTAAAAGAAGATTTAAACCCAAATGGACAAATTAATCATTTTGTTGAAGAGGTGCAAAGTATGAAATTTTTCCAATATCACTTTTCTTCAACAATGAAGAGTTTGAATGCAGCAGCTGATTACTTAGCCAATGTAGATTTTCAAAGCAGGAACCCTTACCACTGAATACAATCATCTTTCTTAAACCTGGAGAGACCTTGATGGAGTCATATAGAGTTATCACCTTCCATAACCTTTGTAGTGTATTTGTTGGTTTTAAAATTTTCATCCATGTTTTAAAGTACTTGCATTTAGTTTTTGTATGATTCATGCAATGTGTAAAACCATTTTTTAAATATCTATTTAGATCCACACACACTTAAGAGTGAAGTAAGAGAGATTCATTATTATATTGTTATTGAAAAACAATTGAGATTGTGCAATGGTAAGAAATTCTTTATGTTGGATTTTTAATTGAAGAGTTTCCCAAATGAAAATATTGTTTATTGTCTTTGCTCTATTTATTTATTTTATTGTTTTAGATTGTATGCACTATTTCTATTGTATAAATTTATCAATTCTTTTTTTCTCTATAATATATTTTATATAAGAATCCTTGGTTGGAATTATTCTAAAAGAGGTTTGTATGGTGGAGTGTTTCTGTAAATTACAATTATTATTTGGTCTTGAGAGATCTCATACAAGGCAAAGTAATGCATAGTTATCATGATTTTCTCAAAGGCTGATAATGAATTGATGTTTCAACTCAACTATTGAAGAGGCTCTCTAGGAGAATATGATCTCTCATGGGAAGTAAAAGGCTATTTAGCTAGGATTCTTGGTTGGGTTAGGGGATGGGTTAGTCTGTGAAGGGAGCGATGCATTAAGGTATGGGCAAAATTTTTTTAGGGGTTTGGGTACATAGTGCGTGTGTATATATATATATATTAATTTATTATAAATATATATATATGTAGTATATATACAAAAAATAAGAGAAATATCTGAGTGTAAAACTAAATCATTTCATGAGTATGATACTTGATCATTGATCAATGCCAAATGCCAAAGATAAATATTAAATGCCAATTGATAGTTGAAAAATATTCAAATAAAATTACAGAATTACAAAATGTAGTTCATGAAACAATGAAACATGATTCAATGTTCATTGTTCATGTGCTCATCAATCATCAAAAGGATTGTCAGAATCATCATGACTTGGATTTTGAGTGGTTTCAACTTCAAAATCATCATCATTTGAACCCAAAGCGGATCCAACTCCATGTGATATGTCATCAATATCACCCACATCATCCATAGTGGCTCTAACAAG
>VDFB02000066.1:44249-96577 GCA_007258455.2 Sequoia sempervirens | reverse complement strand
TGCATTTTGGAGACTCTTTTCTGTGTAGGTCTTAAAGAATTTTGTGTGAGAGGCACAATTTTCTTCATTTTAGAAGAGTTCTAAGGATGTTTTCTTTGCTGGCGCTTTTTGCAATAAGAGAATTGCATATTGCAATCACTGTTAATTGCAATTTGTCTCTTCATTTGGGGCTAGTCCTCTATTGATCTAGACTGCACAAACGTCAAATTCAAGTAAAGAGTTGCACCATTCATTCTCCCTTTGTGCCAATTGGTGAGATCATCATTAACCTACTCCCTCTTCTTTCCTTTGTAAAGAACGTAAACTTTTGTACTAGCCACATAGTGGTTTTGATCAACTTCAAAAGTTTGTAAAATAAGGGAGAGAAAATTTGTTTCGCCATAGGTAGAAAACAAACTTTTGTACTAACAATTTTTGTAATGGTTTTGACCAACCACAATTGTTTGTAAAAGGGGGGATTTGGAAAAAAGGGGGGTCATATGGAGTGTTTAGCTCCTAATTCTTTCCAGCCATGAGGGTGTTGTATTTTCTATTGTCCTCTCTCTAAATCTTTTAAAATATTTTATTTTTTCCAAACTTTGTGAATGCAAACTTTATTGGTGTAAATTTGCAATAGAGTGAAATTACATTTTCAAACTCTATTCAATGATAGTGATTTGGCACTAAATATAAAGTGCCTTTTTTACCATCATGCAAATATATGCACTAAAATAAAGTGCCAAACAAAGGGGAAATCAAAAATATTAAAAAAGGCGGGTCATCTAATTTGGGGGGGTTCTTAATATTTGATTTTCTATTGTCCTAAGGAATTGGCTTGTTTGTAATCATGGGATATGGAACCCACTATTCTGTAATCAACTTAAAACTAGGAAACTATAAGTCTTGGTGTGAAGGAATCATGAAACATCTCAGGTTCCATAATCTCATGCCATATTTGTATGGACTTATCCCTGAACCAGGTAAATAAACTCAGAAGGATAAATGGTTTAATATTTGTGATCATATTCATGGATTAATTGGTTTACATATTCCAGATGACTCTTTGTATGTCATCATGGATATTGAATGTCCACATGCATTATGGATCAAAATTTGGGAAATATATGAAGACTCCAATGTTTCTCCCTTCCCGCATGATCCTGCTACGATCACAACTCACATCCCACATCATCATTCAGATACAGAGCATCCAGTTGACATAGAGGAAATCATCATTCCTCCACCTCCTCCTGTTGCTTCATCGGATTTCAGAGTCATTTCTTCGAGAGCTTCCAACACTTCTTTGCAACAAGATATTTGTCTTCCTAGCATTGCTGATTGGGACACAATCCTACTTGACATTTCTTGTCTATTTGTAGAGTCTCGCATTGATGACTTGGAAGCACACATTAAGGACATCAGTCTTTTATTTGATGACAGTTTCGATGAAGTTGCATCACCATTGGTCTCTTTGGATATTCATGCTCTACATTTGTCTTCACATGGTTTTGGATTTTCATCATCTTCATCTATTAGGCATGCACCTGATTTGATTATGACATCCTTTGGCATCAACATGGGAACACATGAGCACACTTCGAAGACATCATGGGCACCTTCATCATCATTCTTGGATGAGCTTCAACTTTATTCAAGATCATACATACATCTTCTCACATGGGAAGATATCCTACATCTTCAGTTGGTTTCATTTCTTCCCAAGGGAAGGAACATTGTGACACGTTCTTGGATCTACATATGCATCCTTTGTCAACTATCCAACCTTAATGTAGCAGGACATGTATTATGGGGGGGTCTCATAGACCTTCTATCATTTTCTCTCTTATGGAGGAAATCATATATTGTACTTAGTGAAAGAAGTAGTACTTCTTCATGTTTATAATTTTCATCCATCTTTTCTCTCTTTTGGAGGGTAGTTTTTTCCCACAGGGCTTTGTACTTTTCTCCACTTCATGAGAGATTACTTTGTGCATGGATACCTAACAAGGCTAGTAGTCGAGACCAATTTTATCCATGCCCACCTAAGTTATGCTTAAGGGGGGGTGTTAGTGTTTAACTTTAATGCTTGTTATCCTCATGTTGACTTAAGCCTACTTAGGTCAAGGCATTTATTGTGCAGGTTTTAAATATCTCTTGATATTTTGCCTTGCTAGATATTTGCTAGATATTTTCTTGATATTTTGTCTAGCTCTTGGATATTTCTTCTTTATAAGGATACCCTTCACTGTTTAATAACAAGTGGAGTTTTGCATTCTATGTGCTTGATTCTATCTTTGTGATCTATAGGTTCTTTCACTTGGAAACATTAAGTACAATGTTCCCCTAGATGAGACCTTGCACTTGTCCTCTCTTCAAAACATTTACAATGTTCCCCAGGATGAGACCTTGTATTTATCCTCTCTTGGAGACATTAAGCACGATGTCCCCTAAGATTAAGACATCACATGAACTAAGTAAAATACCTTCGAACATCTCTCTTTCCTATTGCATTTTCTTTTTGTGCCTTATTAAAGTCATGGAGGTATGGCTTTGATATGGTCCCTTGGGACTCACCTAGTGAACAACTAGCTTCACTAGCCCTTGTGAGCACACATTTTTCCTTTTTTCCTTATCATAGTCATGGGGGTATGACTTTGATATGGACCTCTTGGGGCTCACCTAGTGGACATTAGCTTCACTAGCCCTTGTGAGAATGCACTTTGTTTGCATAGTGGATAGTGTGTTTCACTTGTAAACCTCTTTTGGAAAAACATCCTAGACTTGGTCCACAACACATTGGATGACTAGTCGAAGCTTGATTTGTTGCATTTTTCTTTTTATTTTCTTTTTATTTTTCTATCTTTGATGGTGTATGTTTGGGATCTGGTTATGGCTTCATATATCATATGCATATGTGTTCCTTTGTACCTATGTTAGTTTTCCATAGGATCTTGATCTTGGGTACTTGACCACCCTCTTGGTTATTTTCATCCTATCTTACTAGAATTCATACATCTAAAACCCTCTTGATTGTGTGGTTGACTACTTTAGTGTGAGTTTGAAGCAAGTTCATCCTCTCACTAAAGTAGGGGCTAAATGTAGTGTAGGAAAATGCATACCCTTGCATTTTCACACTTGTTTGGGCTTTCCTTGCTTTATTTATCCTTATTTATGTCTTAGTTGGTCCTATTTTGCATCCACAAGCTCAATTAATTATATCTTTTTATGGCTAATCCTTACAAACCTCAAAGGGGAAATGATAATTTAATGGTATTGGATGTGTGTTCCTAATTTTTGGGTTGGGACTAAGACATCACTTATGGCGTCTTTATCCTCCAATGGTCTTGGGACCTTGATTTCAAGTGCACCTTAATGTGGCCCCTTTTTGGAATCTGTGCCCTAAGTTTCATGCCTTGGGACTAAGATGCCACCTAGGGCATCTTAATCCCCCTTAAGGTGTTTTTGGGATTTAATTTCAAATCTTGGTGAGATTTAGCCTCCTTTAATTAACAAATTCATATTTTGGCTTGTTATGGTGTAATTTTGGGATATTAAGCATAGATAAGTATAAATACAAGGTTCATTCTCTCATATTTTCAGTTATCAATATAACAAGAAATCTAAGCTTCCAAGCATTCAATTATTTGAGCATTCAAGAGTAATTCATCAAGATTGAAGCATCATATAAAATATATTCTTGCATCATGTGTGTTTTTGAGCTAACATTTGTGACGTAGGGTTTTCATTCAAGCAAGCAATTCAAGTCCATATCTATCAAGCATTCCTTTGAATCAAGATCTACATTCAAGCTAGCCACTTCATACAAGTTTGTAGACTTCATAACAAGGGTTTGCTAAATTGTAACATTACATGTTAATTCATCATTTCCCTTCATTATTCCATTTCATTTCAAGGTTTAATTACCAACAAGGGGTTTGACCAAGGAAAACCCCCATTTACAAACAATCAACAAGTTTTTCCTCTCTTGTGTGTTTGTGATTACAGATTTAGGGACCAAAGACTTGGAGATCATTTGAAGTGAAAAGTTGCAAAGTTGCATTGTAAATTTGTCATCTTCACAGAAACTCACCTACAGGCCAAATCCAAAACTTTTAGACCCTAAGATCTAAGAAAAAGGAAGTGCATATCTTGAGCCTTAGGAGCACATTTAGAAATTCCAGAAGTTCAGAATGGAACTAAGTCACCACCTAGGGCATCTTAGTCCTCTTGAAGGTATTTTATAGAAATTCTTTCAGATCCAGTTCTAACATCCAAAGATTTTGCATCTACCCCAAAAAATAGCAGCAGGACTAAGACAATAGTAAGGGCATCTTAGTCCTCCATAGCTCTTTTTGACAACATTTTGCATTTCCATAATCCTTGTCACATTTCCAAACTTCCTAGGTATAAATACCTTAACTTCTTGTTGCATAATTTAAAAACAATGAAATGACTATAAAAAAAAATACTATAAAATGGAAAACAAAGCTATAAACAACAAATTGAAGCTTAGATTTACAATAATTTAGATTTTGGAAAATGTAGTTCAGAATCTATACTAGGACTGATTTGCCCAGAGGGGCATATGAGACCTAGCGAGGGTTTTTTTCAAAATTTTCAAAAAAAATTATTATTTTTTTATTCTTTTTATGTTGTATGATCTATAAACTAAATGAAAATGTAGATTTCAAATTATTTTCAATGATATCAGATGCAAAAATAAAAATTATATGAACTTTCACTAATGCAAAATTTAGAAACCCTAGAATGCCAATTAACTAATGAAAACCCTAATGCAATGTTAATGACAACAAGATATAGGATGATGATGCACTCCAAATTAGAATTATAACATTTTAAATGCACGTTCACCAAAATGAAACAAAAAATGGTGGTGATTTTCAAGATGGTTTAGGACATAGAACATACCCACTTTCCAATTATTTCATTAAAGGATAACCCTATTGATTGAAATGCAAAGGAGAAAGAGATCTTGCAATAGGGCCATCCTAAGGGTTGATTATAAACTAATGAGGGTTTACCACCAAGCTAGGCTTGGAAAGGAAAATGCAATGCAAGATGAAATGCTTAACCTTAATATGGTGCAATGTTTCACTAGATGGCCCAAAAAGTATGTAAAATAGAATAAAAAGTTGCAAGATGAAATGTGTGCACTTGGGAATTTGAAGATGACTAATTTAAGCTCTGAAGTGCTGGAAATTATGACTTTAATGTTGGTTGGGACTCATACGCCAAGTTGGACGAATTAGTACTAGATCTAGGTTTCTGTGTGGAAATAGGAATTTGGCAAAATGAGTATCCGAATTTGTAAAAATATAAATTTTGACCTAAACTGGGACTCATTCGCTAGAACTGGTGAATTAGTATAGTTCGGGTTTTTTGAAACTTCAAGGTCTAAATCTACTCTTCTTAGTTTGCTCAATCTCCTTCTTCAGGTTTCTGGATCTGAATCTCTATAAATCAACCTGTAGGGGTTCTCCAATGTTCTCCAAAGCTTGATGACAACTTTGACAACATTCTCTAATCTTACTCTTCAATGCATCTTCAATCTAAACCTGCAAATCACATATTAAAGAGAGGGGAAAATGTTGTTTTATTGGTGGAAATGGGTTTTCCTTGGTCAAACCCCATATTGGTGATCAAACCTTGAAATGGAATGAAATATGAAATATGAATGATGAATGAACAAGATATGATGTTGAAACTGACCAAACCCTTACAATAAAGTGCTACAAACATGCATGAAATGGCTCCAATGGATGTGGATCTTGAATCTTTCTTGAATAGAATAGATCTTGAATGAAATGCTAGCTTGAATCATAAAATCCTACATAACAATTGTTAGCTCAAAAACAATCATGATACATGAAGTCTTTGACATGATGCTCGATACTTGAATGATGCTTTTAAATGCTTGATAATCTTCTCTTGAATGCTCTTGTAGACACTTGAATGATCTTGTGAACTCAAAATTGCTATTATGAGTGCTCTCACAAAAGTCTTAGGTGAAAATGAGTGAAAAAACCTTGTATTTATACTTAATTATGCAAGAATTTCCAAATTACAACACTACAAGCCGACATCAGATCTAGGAGGATAAAATATCACCAAAAATTTGAATTAATTTTGATTTTGGGCCACACAGTATGGTGAATGAGTCTCATTAGGCATAATTTATGGGACCATTTAAAAAAATACTTAGAAAGGTGTGAAACCAAGTTCGGGACCCAAAAACCTAGGTGGGACTCATGCACCCAAGGTGGTGAATGAGTCCCAAATCATTAAATCTAGGTCATTCGACTTGAAAACACCTAAATTATGATTAGATGTTTATTTGTGTTGGGATTATCCTCAAAAAGATGCATTAATTGAGGCTTGTAGTTTAAAGAACTCTCTTTATAGGTTGAGCATGCCTTTCATGCATAAAATGAAAGGATTGATGGATAGTTCTTGAAGAAGGCTTTTGTTGGAAGCAACTTAGAGCCAACCTTGTATGTTGAACATGTTGGTAGTAAATTTTTCATTTTTTGTCTTTGTAACATATAAAATTTAATTCCAAAAAAAGGAATATTATTTTTCTTTGAGAGTAATTATATGGGTATTATCTAGTAGTATTTATATTTACAAAATCTATTGTTTAGAATTATTCTAGTAATCCTTTCTAAGCTCAAAATTTAATAGAAAAATGAAATTGATTAGATAAAATGCTTAAGATAAACAAAATAGTGGAAAATATTCGAGAATAGAGAAATTGATTAACTTTTACAATAAAAAATTAGAAAATGCAAATATTAAGGAACTTAAAGTACAAAATTGAATATTTTAACTTGGGACCCTAATACAATGTGAGGAAATTCATGCAATATATGGTTTTCCTATAGAAAAAGAAAATAATACATGATATGGAAGTGCTAAAATATTGAATTTAGGATAATTTATATATAGAAATTAAAGTGAGCACAATACATAATTTGAAATTGCAAGAGTATATAATTTTTGGAATTATAATATTTATGTTGATGATAATGAGAAGAAATTTGAATTTTTAGATAAAGGACTTATGCTTTATTTTCTTGGTGTAGAAGTGCAACAATAACTAAAAGGTATATTTACTTTTTTAACCAAGTACATTGACAATTTATTGATTATTTAAAAAATAATTATATGCATGCTAGTTGTAAATTCCTTAGCAATTAGTAAAATTTTGACCAAAGAATATGCTAGTTCCCATGTGTATGCTATCTTTTAGAGTCTAGTTGGGAGCATCATGCAACTCACTATAACTAAACCCAACATTATGTATGTTGTGCACCTTGATTGTTAGTTCATGGATGATCTACATGAGCGATACTGATGTGCTACAAAAAAATTGAGCTATGTGAGTGATATAAAAATTATAGTAGCAATTATACTGTGAAGTGTAAACTAGTTTCTTACATAGATCCTAAATGGACTGTTTTAGTGGATGATAGGAAATCAATATTTATTTATATTTTCATACATCATTTTGAGTTATATCTTACAATAGTAAGAAGTAGGAAACTATTTCTCATTTCATTTATAGTTTTTTTATTAGATTAAAGTTGAGAAGGGATCATACCCTTAAAAGACAGTCATGAAAGAAAAACATGAGAGCTCACAAGACATGAGGCACCTGAAAAGAAAATAAAATAAACTAAAAAAAGATTATCAAAAGAAGAGAAATAAAATATTGGAGAAGACTAGCAAGGAACCAGACCAGCTACTAGTCACCCAACAACTTGAGGCCATTAATTCCCTACCATTTATTTACTAGAAATTGTAATTTTTTTTTAAAAGATAGTGTTTTGTTTTGCATGGACTGGCCTTCTTAGGTATTGGGCATAGTTGAATAATCAACTCATTTTTCCCTTCTTTTTAGACTAACCTACATCCTTACATTCCTACCTTTTCCTCTTTCCATGACCATTGCACATCTCCTATTGGAACACTTGAATGGTGACCACTATATTTTTCACCATTTTCTTGCTATAGTTAACTATTTCCTATAAACACTTTATAGATTTTTTTTGGTTAATACACATAGTAGCCACCTCTTCTTGCATCCTTTACCTCCTCCACAATTTTGACCATGACCCTGAGCTCTTCAACTTCAGTTTTCCAATTGAACCACTTATCAAAAGACTTGGCAAGAGAAGGCATAAGGGCCCAATGGCCCTCATCCTCAACTTCACACCACCAAGTATCCTTATGGTTGAGAACCCTCTCTTCTAGATACAAATTTTTATAATTAGTTATGATTAATTTAGTGACCAACCATTTTAGAATATTGTTTCAAACATTCACAACATTACTTAGATCATTAATCTTTAGTTTTAGAGGGGCACAACTTGCACAATCAACAACATCCAAATAATGGTCTTCAAGGTCATTTTCCAGGTTAACACAAAGGGTAGGGGAATCTAGAGGGCTAAAAGGGTTGATCGACATGAGAGGCTTGGAGGCTTCAAAAAAGTCTTCTCAAATAGGGGAGCCAATAGGAGAGCCTGGATGGGTACCCAAAATAGTTTGAATTATCTGAAATAGATCTATCTCGGTGGGGTTAGAAAATGAAACATTTTTTGAGAAGCTTAAGTTAGGACCTTAGAACTCAAGGATTTTCCTTTATCTTTAGTAGCTCTTTAGAAATTCTTAGATGGAAATAACTCAAGGCTTAGGGAAGAAGGGAGGACCACCAATGGCTTAACAAAATCCATAACCATGAGGGTACATTTCCTAGTAGAGGCCAAAGAGGGGGAAGGGCTACCTTGAAATGATACAATTTGAAAATCAACCCCTACTGAAGGGATAAGTTCTTTCCTTTGTCTTGAACTTCCTTGATAGATTATTCAAGAGATGCCATTATCCAAAACACAATATTTATTTTCACATTACATGAAAGTGATTAAGCATGGGAATAAGGTGGGCATGTAAGCACTTCAACCTATGTTCTAATGTGACATATCTCATTACTAGTTTTTCCATTCTATTCTAGACACCCAGAAGATCATCTTTGTTGAAGCCATTTTGCATATGACTAATCTTCTCCCTTTTTTTCAAAAATATTTCCATCTCTTTTTGATAATGGCCTTTAGGATTCTTGAGGAAATAAGTCCCTTCTAAGGAGAGCCCAGTCACCTCAGTGATAAGCTCCATGTTAATAGAGAAATATTAACCCTTAACAGCGACATTGCCATCCTTCTAGTAGTTAGAAAATTCCATGGAGATGTTAGGGCCATGCTCCATACCCTCAATATAATTAGCTAGCTTTCCCCACTAAATTATTGTCCAAACATCATTATCCTTCTTCCAAACCTCATAGGAGGCAAGCTCCTCTTAGACGATATCACCACCCATCACATGAAACACTTTAGATAGAAGAATTCTATAGAATGACAAGCTACAATGCACACAAAAAGACAAAGATAACTTATGAAATGGTGGGATGGGGTAAAAATATTGCTTAATACACAACCAATGCTAGTTGTCAGCATGAACTAATGAGAAGTTTAGCTTAAACACAAAATTAGAGTAATTTTTCATCATTAATTAAGAGCTCATACATGATATCTGAGATCATTGAGTGATCATCCCAAGTTGTAATCTTCTTCGTATAGGCTCCAAGATTTACCAAAGTGTCTACCACTATATTACCAGCTTAGAACATGTGAGAAGATCTACAATTCCCAAGAATCATTATGACATGACGAGCCATTAGGATAGGTTCTTGTAAGGTCCTGTATGGAGTCACCTTCCCACTCAACAACATGATTGTGTTTCTCAAATCACCCTTTATTTCCATATTTGACACTCTAGTATTCTTAGCAATAAGAATCCCATGATACGCAGCCACCACTTTTGCAAAATTAGAAGTTTGTAAACCTAGATTGAATGCATAAGCAAGAACGATCTTTCCTTTGTGGTCTTGGATTATGCCACCCCCACACACCCAACCTGGGTTCCCTTTGGCTGAGACATCATTTAAAATTGTTAGAAGAACATATAACTACTATTTCTTGTAACAACATTATCATCATTACTATGATAAATAAACTATGTTTCATGCTAAATCGAAACATATTAAAATTCAACATAATTTCATTTGAAAATTGGTTCAAGATAGCCAAATAAAATTACAATTAAATTGTCCTATATTTGATGAAATTAATAATATCTTCACCAAAGCTCTTAAACGTGAATTCATTTTAAGTTGTATCTTAGAATAGTAAGAAGTAGGCAATTATTTCTCACTTCATTTAAATTTGTTACAATGACAACATTATTATCATTGCTATAATAAATAAACTGCATTTCATGCTAGATCGAAACGCATTGAGATTCAAATTACTAATATCTTCACCAAAGCTTTTACAGATGAAAATTTTACATTTTTCACAAAGGACTCACTCCCTATTGATTATCTAGAGGGGAATGAAGACAGTGTTGATCCACGCAACAACATTTAATTATTTCAGTTAAAATGTTTACTTAGTATATCTCTGTTTAATGACTTTGCTCTATTTTATATTTCCTCATCATTCCTTATTTCTTGGCATGTAGATGTGTTTTCTTTCTATCCTCTTTCTTGTGTGAATTCTCATTCTCAGAAACTTTGCATATAACTGCTCTTAATGTTTCTAATTGCAGTTGCTGTTGTGCTTTGTTAAAAACAGTTTATTGCTGATTAGTTTTGATAACCGCAAAGAACAGAGTTGTGAATAACTCTTAACAATTTTTTGTTTTTATTCAGTATTGTGTTAGTGCTCTTTCATTATTCTTTTCTTTCAATTTGATTCTCCAATTAGACCACAACAACGTCTCCAGATAGGGCTTTGATAGTGGGACCAGGGTACAGCCCTTTGATGGAAATAACGTACAGCTGAATACAGTGGGCGACCAGTTCTGATAATTGATCTTCCACTTGTGTTGTATTCGTCCTTAGAACATGGGTGTGACAATAATGAGGCCACGCCGACAAACAGAAACCACAAAACCCTGTTTTACCCCACCTCCATCATTTCGCAGTTGGATTTCTTCCACAGATGAGATGATTTGAGCCTATTTTCGTGGTCCAATACAATCTCTATGTTCTAGCGTGGTAAATACATCTCAACGATATTGTTAGCTTGTATGGCACCTTGTGATATCTAGTACAGGTCGTGTTGTTGCGGAAACGTGAACCAACAGAATCCAACGCGTATCACACCTATTAGAAGGTTAGAAGGCCCACTTTCCCGTGCTGTTCTAGCCTGTTATTGTCAACATTATTGACTTTACTCTTTCAATAGAACGATACTTCTACAATGCGCCTCAGTTCAATATTCCATATAATAATAGGGTCTTAATAGATGTTGCTTTTAAATGATAGAAGGAATTTACAGGGATTTTTTAAAGAAAAAGCATCAGTTTTTCTTTTGCTTTTCGCCAACGTCTGTGAATAATCTATGAAAGTAAGCTGGCTGTGCATCATAACCCACTTTTGGAACCTTCTGATTCACTTTATACACAGACGTGTATGACATAACCAATTTCTTCCATGCATAACATATCAGATATAATCTGCATGGCAATGGATCGGGAGAATCGACTAGTTTTTTTTAACCATTTTCTGTTTCTCACACCGTTTTAAGTTTGATATTTATTTTTCTGGAAAGTGGGTAGAGATTTGTGGGATGATGGGAGTCGTTAGGATTTATGACTTGTTTGAGGTGGATAGTGAAAAAGGGGCCCAGTTTGGAGGTACAGGTTAGACATGTAAGAACCAATGCGAGTCCCGAGTATGGGCTAAAGTAAAACGAAGTGATTGATTGGCGCAGCTTTTGATCAGTTATTCATTGAAATGTCTTTGGATTACGAACCCTAGCAGGAACTCTGAGGCAATATATGGATAAAAAATAAAGATGAAAAAACAGACGAGTTGACAGAAATAACCATACATGATGGACTCCATTGTCTATAAAGTGAAAGTGCAAGCAAATTTGCATATATATTTTCAGTGTCATTTAATTTTGCGTCTAATCATTTAATATAATTATACATCAGTTTTTAAAAGTTTGGATTCATTTTTGATATACTAGCAGTCACATGCAACAATCACAGGCATGCAACAATCAGTCGATAGGAGTCTTCCGCGACGGGCTATCTTGGCGGTGAGGAGGGCGGAAGCTTATTTTTTGCATGAAAAGGTCATGGTGAATGAAACACATCAGTTAGAATGTATGAATCAAGTAATCACCAATAACTTTTTCTATTAATTTTATTTAATACTGATAGAAATATAGGAAATCAATTTTTAAATTTGTTTAAAAGTGGGAACTAAAAAATTAAATTAAACATAAAATTTAAAATAATTGCTTCTTCTAGCAACAATATTTCCGTTTTATATTTATTAGCAACAAGATGCATATATATATTGTCGCTTTTTGTGTAGGTTATTCAATCAATGAATTATTTAATTTTGAAGTAAATGGAAGTGTTTTGTAAGGGTCATCACCCATGTGTGCAATTATTTAAATTGGATAAAAAAAGTACACATTTTTTTCATCAAAGAAAGACATTCAATATTGAATACTTATTATAATTAGTATTTCTCCATAGTTTTTGAAATTAAATCTTTAATATGCATTTGTTTTTTGGCGAGACAAATCTAAAAGGTTAGAAAGTAGTGAATTACAACGCAATTTAGAATAAAAATTTGACTTTCTAATGAATGATTTCATAGTGCAATTGGAGAGTCAAAATAGATAAATAATAGAGGGGCATTGTTTCAAGGCGAGATGATAAAAGTGTCTAGTTCGTTGCTACCACTTGTTACTACATAAGAAACATGTTGTTACAAACCATGTTTTCTATACATGTATCTATGTGAGAAAAGATATATGGCATGAAAAGCCAAAATAGAAAACCCATGCTCATTATCCACCCTACAATATTGGCATCATGGAGCCTCAGGGACCCTAGCCAAACCCCTGAGCAAAAGCAATATGAAACGTCCATTGGAAATTTTGTGGAGTTCCATTTTTTGGAATTCCCATGTATGCTTTAGCCTAGCACCTGAAAATAGAAGAGAGAGGTATGTCAATGGATAGGGAAACAAGATGAGGAAGGAAGCATCCAAAATTAGTAAATATATAGCCAAAATCAATAAACACAACTAGAAAGTAGAAATGATGAATAATATTTACAAGTGGGTCACTGAATCTATTTATTGTAATGGAGAAGTTTTGCACTTACATGTACTGTTGGTGATGTTTGACAACCACAAGGAGCATTGGATTGAGTTGTTGGAGCATCAAACAATTTGAAATAGGCAATTTAGAGTATAGTAAGTTTGTTGGATGTCTATTGTATCTGTGCAACATTATAAAAGAAATCATATAGATTTAACAAAAATATATATGAGTATAAATTTGATCTTGCAAGTTTTTTTATTTGAATTGCATGAGTAGGATGTATATGCAAATATGTGCATACGAATCATGTTAACATATAATAACCAAGAACCAGAGTAGGAAACCAATTTATTTGTGGCAAAAGAATCATATACTTGACTTGAAAAAAGAGAATCTAATTCATACATTGCATTTCTACATAGCACCTTTTATACAGTTTGTCTACATATATTCAATATGTACTAGGAAAGAACATACCTTCAACCTTGTATCAATATGTTTGATGATATCCTTTTTTTCCTAACTTGCTTGAAGATCGGTGGAATGAACTGCTTGGGTCTATTTATGCAAGGTAGCTAGTTTGACAACAAATTGTTTACAAACCATTTTATGCTAGATTGAAAATTTTTGTTCTCCAGAATGTTTAAGTTGTTTAATGTACTTATGTATATATATATATATATATATAATGGTTGTTTGGACAATGCAACTTAATCAAAATATACTTTCCCACACCGCTACATTCAATATTGCATTTCATTCGATCAACCGCATTTGCTTCGTCCACTGCCATAGTACAACAACCACAAAATGCATTAAGCCTTGGGCGAGAAAACACTTAGCATATACAATTACTCTATTTGTTAGCAGGGTACAAAAAAACAACTCAATGAATGTGCAAATGTATATATGCAAACACAAGAATAAGTTACCTAGCCATTGACAATCTACAACATCCTATTTGTAAGGATTTTCACTTAAATCAATTAGAAGGATGCAAAGGGACTAAATGTATAGAATGTGTATAACTTGAAAGATGCACAAAGCACAAAATGTTGTAGTGCAGGAAAGTTTTCACCAAAATATGCAAGATAATATTTTTAATTCAGTTGCATTGTCAAAATAGCCATTCTAGCATTATGAATATGTGCTCCAAAATATGCAAGAAAATAGGTTTATTGAGTTGCATTCTCACAATAGGAATTTTGGAATTATGAATATCTTACACATGTTGCATGATTAAATGCTTTGTTCTTAACAAATAGAAATTTTAAACAAACACCATATCAACTAAAGATATAAAGTTGAACATATTCAAGAACTATTACAATAAGAGTTAAAAGCCACCAAACACATTTTGCTGATATTGTGCTATGATATAATTGTTCCCATAGCATTAGGAAAATATTATTCGAAATGGGTCTTTCAACAATGCAATTTAATCAATATACTTCCTCACACATTTTTTAGCACATGAGTGTTAAAACCCTCCAACCTGCTATTAAAAGGAACAATAAGGAGAGATTGAAAGACATGAACAATAAATTAATAATTTATGCAAAATACCCAGTATACATATGTATGTATATATAGTTTGGTGGTTGTTACATAGTAAATCTATTTTTAATAATGCTTTTATACTTTCACTATTTGTCTATATTATATATATATATATATATACATTCATCCATTCAATTTGTGTGAGAAAACACCTACCATTTGGGTTCCAGGTATGTCCAGGATTATCATGGAAAAAATAGGCCCTTAAGTGGCAAAAAAATCAGAAAAATCAGAGTTAGGAAACTTGACATAAAAATTTGAATAAGGTAACTATATTATTTCAAAAAAATGTAAGAATAGAATTTGTAGCAAATTGAATGTAGATTCTAAACTACTAGGTTTGTTTTAAAAAAAAATATCTATTTGGTTAAAATTTGAAATTTCAATGCAGTAGTACTTAAATTTTAGGAAAAATACAAGAAGTAGGTTCCTATCTGACCACCTTAACCACAATAAAATGATAATATTTTTTTATAGTATTTTAGATATAAGTAGAGATCTCATGTCCCGATGTGATGCATATTTTTTAGAAAAAAAAATCCAAGAAAATAATTAATTATGAATTTTGTATTATAACTTTTAAAAAATATTAAAAACTCGTATGTCTGACCACCTTAACTTGGTCAAAACTTCATGAAATTTATTTTTTCTTTTTTTAATCCTATATTATGTGAAGCATAGAATGTGACGCATGTTTTGGATTAAAAAAATGTTCCACCACTTGAAAGCTATAGAAGTTTTTCAATTAGTCTATCAACCAGGAATTTAGTCGTAATTTGAAAAGAAAATGAATAATAATTACTTATTAAATTCAAAGTAAAGCATAATTTATATTGGTGGAAAGCTGAGAATCTCCTTTAAAACCCTTTTCATTTCATCAATTTTGGGTAAAAAAAAAGTCCTCAGCCACATACCCATCATATTGCCACTTTTTTGGCCCATCATGATCCTGCACATACCCTTCCTTGTATCAACGACACCAACTCCACCATGACTAGTCAATGTAATTACCAAGGCCATCATTGGCATAAAAAACCCAATCAAGTAATTGTCGTTGGTTCTCTTGTGTTAATATGGTTGATATTATTTTCCCCTCATCTATTTGAGTTTCAATAAGTGTCATGATATTGTTTTCCACTCATCTATTTGAATTTTCTTGTAACAGATTATTATATTCTTCTTGTAATAAGGTTTGTTATTTAGTTTTAAAAATCTAGAATATTTGACGTGGCTTTTTTACCATTGTCAGAACATGTTATATGTCTTGTATCAATATGTTTCATGACATTCTTTTCAACTTGGCTCTCTTGACAATATAACTAGAGAAGATGAGGAACAATAACCAAAGAAAAAAAGACATGAGCAATAAAATAGTGTGCTATGAAACCAACAACGGAATGGCTCTTTCAACAATGCAACTTAATCAATATACTTTCTATAACATTTTCGCAGCACATGAGTGTTAAAATGTTGTGGCCTGCTATGAAAAGAAATGATAAGTAGAGAATGTAAGAAATGAACAATAATTAATCATTTATCCAAAAGCAGAATGAAGCTTTGTGGATGGCTTTCCAATTCAAAAAGATAAGGAAAAAATAATATCATGGAATATATCAATACAAGATTGAAGCTATGTTCTTTGGTAACAAATATTGAACACAAGTAGAGAAATTGTATAAGAGGTGTTAAGTGATTCATTTACTATTCATGTCTTTTTCTTTGTGCTTATTATTCCTTGTTATATGGTTTTATCTTTGATGTTTTATGCATTTTGGAGAATTGAAAGAGATTATCCCTCTATATGGATGGAGAAATTATGGTTAAATGTTCTTGCTGTTGTCAAAAAATATGGCTAGGAATATTGTTTTTCCCACTATTTGTTTATTGTTTGTAGGTATCTCTATGCACTTTTGGCATTATATCCATTAACATAGGTGCAATTATAGATTAAGAGTAGTTTTCTAGCTATGAAGTATTATTCTAATACCTCTTTTAAAATTTCTTTATTTGCTTGGGTTGACTACAAAAGAGTATAACTCAGGTTTTGAATTCACAGCTCAACTCTTACACAAATTACTTATCCTGTATTAATATGTTTAATGTGGGTTTTAAGACATAAGAGAAATAGAATAACATGAAACATATCAATACAAAATACAAGGAAGTTCAAAGAGATAAGGGAAACATAATATCATGAAACATATTAATACAAAATAAGCAATTAATGCAACAATTTGCATTTTCCTATTAGCTATTTGTTTGAAATTGCCATTGGGGTTTCCATAAAAGGAAAATATAGGACCATGGGAAAATCCAATCTAAACAAAAGAGTATAGTTATTGTAGTCAAGTACATGTAAGAATCCATGCATGAATGTTTATGTAAAGCAACAAATATATAGAGGGTATCTAGCCATGGTGGGAGGAAGAAATTGAATGTATAAATCAGGAAAATATAAATATGTAAAACAAACCTTGTTTACACTTACAGCTTTGGGCATCTTTCGGGGACCAATTGTCAAATACGCAGACTACATTTTTGCTTGTTGATCTATCTTTGCATTGAGCGCAACATGATACAACTAAAAAGCAACATTTTGTATTGTTATATCAAAATACATGTATGAAATTAGATAAGTATGGAATGGGGAAAATGCATTGCGGAATGGCTTACCACAAGAATAGGAGAAAAGATGTTGTAGGTTGCAGAGGAGGATAGCTACAGAGTTCTCCAAACTGGCACATAAGGGAGACGCATAGCGATTTCTTTGACTAGTTTGCTATGAAACAAACACCATAGTCTGTCATTTCACAAGGGAACCAAAACAATTGATATCCTTATATTAGAACAATGGATATTAGATGTATTGATTTGTATGGCATTCTACAATAATGCCATGATGTATCAACTATCACATGAGTGAGCACCTACCATTTTGTGTCTATTGAGTGAGGCACAATTAGGAAACCACGAAGTCAATAAACTCCATGATCGTTGTGGACATGCTTGAGAAAGCCATGAAAAAATAGCATGGAATTTTATCATGTATCACAGAAAAGAAAACTAATGTAGAGATGACTATATAACTATGAATGTAATATTTAGGAACAATGAAGCAGTGAAATGACGGAAAATGAATTTTGTAGACAAAAATTTGTAGCAATTTGAATCAAATAAAAGTAGTAGAAAAGGTAATAGAAAGACATTAAAATTTATGGAAGGAAAGAACGAAGGAGAAATGTGAGAAGTCAATGTATATAGGCTATGAGAACAGAAAACACAACATGGTTGTAGGATTTTAAACTCATTAGTCAAATAGAAGACAATTTCTTTTGAGAATGCATCTATAGCATGTGCAGATATAGTTTAATATATTGGAATGTTTTAATGATGTTATTGACTTATAGAACTTTTGGCATCTAGTTATTGTTGGTTCCAATCTCTATGCATCTTTGATAGCCAAAGTTGTTTGTATCTGCATATGTATTAATGTGTAAGAACTGTAACTTTATGTTTACACCACTGCATGTTAAAATCAGTTGGAAGAGAATTCTTGGTATGTTAATAAACAGTTGACATCATGGAATTTTAAAACACTTAAACAAAGATGGGAAAATGGAATATATAAAAGAGTGTATTTTTTTGAATTCCATATAGTAAAAGCATCACACAATGAAATCTTAGAATAAGAAGTCAATAGATTAATATAATAGAGTCACCAAAACATGGATCTGGCATGTACAAGTTGTACCCTCTAGTTATTTGTGTGTAGTATCTTTGTGCATTTTTGGCATTGGATATATTTCACACAAATTATTACTTGGTATGTTTTTTAAAGATTCAACTTAGGAAATGCTTGAGAAGGTGATGGCACACAAGCTAAGGTAGATGCAAGAATAATTATCTTGGATCCTTTTTTGTAAGTAAACCTATGAGGTGCAACCAGAAGCAATTGGTGAGGGCTGCAGTTGTTCTAGATGCGTCTCTTCATTGTGATGACAAGCAGTGTATTTGTTGGTTTCGAGCTTAGAGTATCTCTCAAATGAGAAAGGTGGATCAATATAGAGTCTTTCAATTGATTTTACACATGAAATAGCTATAAAATTCAACCCTTTCCTCTCTTTGTTGCCTATGTTTATTGTTGCTCTATCCAATGTTAAGCCTTGTGCTTTATGTATTGTGATTCCCCATGCCATAGTGAATGGAATTTGTGTTTGACTCCCCTAACTTATAGTTGGGATGGGTATGTCTCTCGGATGTTCTAGGTCCCATGGTTGACCAATGTAATTTTGAAAGTGGACAACATAATTAGGTGGGTTTGGTGGCTTGGAATGTGGATTGTACACAATAGTTATAACAACACCAAGGGATCCATTCACTAGGCTAGCTTTAATCCACAAATTTGTTGTTAGCATAACCTATTCACCAACACAAAGTAGCAATTCTAGGAGAAGCTCGTCATCATCTCCATTATTAGATTCATGTTGTTGTGCCACTCGAGCAATGCTAATGGCTATGGGTAGATTTAACTGTTTGGTTTTTTTTTGTTGTGGAATGTGACCAAGTCATTTGTGGAAAAAAAATGTGTAGAAACATCAAATTGTTCTCTTTTTGTGGTTGAGAGAATTTTATTTGTTTTTTTCATAAGCTCTTCCCAATCATCATGGAGAGCCTCAACAATTCTTATATGGAGAAGGATTTCCCGAAACTTCCACTACGAAGGGCTATCTCCTTTTTGGAAAAAAATAGTGTCTAGGGTTATTGAGACAATGAAAGTGTGCCACTGGGCTACAGTCGATGAGCATGAAGCATAAATAGGTGTATCCATGATAGGTGAAAACTAGGAAATATCACCAACAAGGATCATAGAAACACCACCAAATGGCTCTATATGATTATTTAGGAATGCTTGGCGCAACTAGCTATCTATTTTCAATCGCAACTTTGGGCCTAGAAAACTCATTTCATCAATCAAAATGTATTGAATATACTTAAATTTGTCTTGGAATAATTTCAATTGCTTCCCTTGCAAAGGATTCATATCCTTTATGAGAATCTGAAGTTTTGTATGGATTATAGAGGCACATATGTTGTATGCAACAACACCTGTAGGAGCCAATGTGAGCAAGCAACTATTTGTTTTAGAAAAAGAGGTGTTCATTTGTTGTCAAATATAATTTATCAAGAAGGATTTTCCATTGCCAGTTGTCCCTTGAATTATCATGCAGAGAGGGGATTTGGGTGAAGGTTGCATGCAATGGGTTTGGATTATTTGTAGGTCCAGTTGTTGTTTTGGTGAAAGTTGATGGGCTGACATATCTAGAGGGAAAAATTGAACCATAGCTTTCTCACATTGTGCCTTGGCTGATGAGATGAACTGCAAAACAATATTATGGAGTTCTTGAGGAACATGGTTTGCATTCCATGGATGGTTCATATCAAAATCCTACCTACCCAATAGTTGAAGCTGATTTGAACTAAAGTTAGTAGTAGCACCAAGCCAAGAGAAAACCTTCCATTCATATTCATCCATATAAGGTCGATGGTTCAAATCATTAGTATCACTATCATCCTCTTCTTCAATTGTGGATGTAATTGGAAGTCTATTATCATGCCAAGGATGATAATGAACCATTTTTAAAAGTTTCCAATTTTCCATTATCTCTTGTTTGAGAAGACCACTATCTGTTTGTATGTTTCATAAAGGTTTGTATAACATAAGTTCAGCCCAACAAAATGTCTCAAATATCTATGTATCTTCAACAGGAGTAGTCTTGAATAATGGGTAAATAAGGACAACTACAAGTTGGTGCCTTGGTTTCCATTTAGTCTTTTTTCGCTTCTACAATTGTGTATATAGGTGGACTGAGTCAATTAGAGATAAAGCACCTAACTCTAGAGGCCTCTACATAAAGCAATGAATATAGTTTATTGGGAGCTCTTCATCAGTATCATCTTTGTTTATATAGAACCATGTCTTTTTTCCAACATTCAAGTTAATGTATAGTCAACTTGAAGTAAGAAGAGGAAATTTCTATAACATATGGCACACCTCTTATGTAGAGATGTCATGTTCCACAAGAATATTCATCATGAATTTTTAATATGCAACCAGTGGTCTATCCTCAATTATATTTGTATTTGCAGGTCTTTTCAACATATCTAGATAATTTTCTAATTTTTTCTCAAATTTAGCTGCATATTTAGAAATATAATTAAAAAAAAAATTCCTAGAAACAACTAGTTGGAAGTCAATATTGGCACGCCAAATTATAATCATAGCTGGGCTATGAATGTTTAGGCGATCATCATTTCTTACTGGTTTGTAGGACTTGTTAGACTCAACCTCAAATGTCAATGTAGAGGTAAGTTGTTGATGCCATGGTGCTTTATACTGACATTGCAATTGCTCTCCTTTTCTTCTTAAACAAGTATATTCAAAGAATTTTGTGTACCTTTCAACTATGTTTAGCAACTCTTCATAATATATGGTTGGATCATTGGTTAGGATCTAGCTCGTGGTAAGCAAGAATAGGTTTTTTTTAGAGCAATGATACATTCGAAGCAATATTTGTGTAGGGAAACATGGATTACAAGCTGAAACATATCTATCAAAAAAGTGCCTTGCCATGGTAACATCATGGTCATTGGACCAATCAAGAGTATCCATGTCAGGAGCTTCTAGAAGCCATAGAAAACCATGCACATGTGCAAAGCCATGATCCTGCCATTCATATCTATACCCATAATATTTTGCATGAAAAAGCTTTTTGATCACCTCCTCACGAAAAATTGAGAATCTATGATGCAAATATAAAGATGTTATATATGGATTTTGAACAACACTATCTATTAGAATTTTTTTTGAATGATCCATTGCTAAATGAGTTGTAGAAGAGAAAAAATTTTGTAGGTCATCCCATTTTGTGTCTGTATAGCTCAAAGTAAGAAAAAGGGTAGGTATGCAAATTTGTTTGATCATGGTGGTTAGCTAGGCCCAAAAAGAGCTCCATAAAAAGTAGGTCCCACACAATGATGCACCAAATCACATCAACTACTTAGCTACTTGGCGTTCGAGAGCAACTTGAAGTTGTTGCCACAAAATAGTCAATGATTTGGGGATTTTGTCCTCCAGATCCACTCGAACAAAAATAGAGATAGTTTGTTGGTTGTGATAACTCATAATAAAGTTGTAGAGAAAATATCTAAAGCTAACATGTTTCCCAAATCTGTGGTTAAAATATCTCATTAGGTGGAGGTCATATTCATGCAAGTGAATTTTAATATTTCTCGGTTGAAGGGGAAGTTTTGTTCCAGTGGGGAACAATGTTGGAAAGGCCATTGAAAATAAACCTTCACTGTTGTATTCATTAACATAAGAGCTAATTTCAGGCCAAGATACGATATTTTGCTCTTTTTTTTCAATTTGTAAGACATGTTTTATTGCTTGTAGCTCTTATCTACCATTTGGTAAGGAAGGAATAAATGATGAAAAGTTTGAAGAACCATTTTCTTCTTGTCCAACATTTGTTGAGTTGGTTGATGGAATTAGCTCTTCATTTGAAACTTGGTCTATTGTATGCAAGAAATTGGACACATCAATAGCAACATCAGGTAACATATTAAGAGCCTCAACATTAATCTCAACATCATTATAGTATTTTTCATATTGAATTTTGTATTTCAATGCATCCATGACATGATGTTTATTAACATAACAATCGTAATTCACACCTTAGATGGTGGTCCTGTGAACAATTATGACCTCAAGGTCTTGCAGTCGACACGGAAAAAGTTTTTCTATGCTCGAGATATCTTGAGGGAAGCTTATTATGTGACCACTATATTTAAATTTTCCTCCTCTAGTGTGGGTAACTTGTAAAACTGGAGCCACCCTAGCAATAAGCATCTCTTCAACATGTGTTAACTTTTTGAGTAACAATGGTTGTGGGATTGGGTTCATGCCATTTGTGGAGCTGAACTGATGGGAACCTTTTTTAGAATAACACATTACACATGTGGCTTATGACCCTGAGATTCAAGTGTGCATCCCTATGTATCTTTCCCTACATATTTGGAAAACAGAAAGGCTAGAAAGTGCAATACAATGTATAAATCGCTTTACCACAACAAGGTAGCTATCATTGAATATTTCTTTGAGGAGTTGTTCTTGTGTTGGTGCAATAGGGGAGTTCCTCTGAGATTGTATGCAAGGGTTGGCATATGCCATTGGAATTGGGTGCTAAAAAGGAAGGACTATTAGCATTCTGACGTGCAGATGTGGTTGTTGGAGTTATCCTCTGCTGTAAGTATTTTTGTGGTGCTTCATGGATATTTCCTCTTTATGCTCCCTATAGTAGAAATATTTCTGTTGCTAATTTTTACCCTTTTTAAATTCAACAATTGATTGGGTTGTTCAACTTGAGTGTACCTATACAAGCTACGAGTATACATACAAGTGCAAGCACATTAGGATATATGAATATAAATGTATAACCATAGATATATTTAAAGTGGCGATTACCCATAAACATATAACAAAATATATATCTATCCATGTGTATATAAATCAATATCTGTGAATGATCAGAAAAGGAATAGCATAGTTTGAACAATAGAATATATTAAATTGTAGCTGAATCATGTTCCTTTCCTAAAAATGTATGTTTAGGGCTAGTATTTTTATTGGCCTCCATTTATTATTTTAGTTATACGTATGCATCTTTGGCATTGGACCGATTAACATAGGACCAATTGCATATTGTGAATATGGTGGATATAAAATTAGTTTCATGGCTAATAAGCGTTGTCGTAAGTCTTATTCTTTCTAATATCTCTTACTATTTGAAATGGCTCTTTCGACAATGCAATTTAAGCAATATACTTTCTCGCACATTTTTGTAGCACATCAATGTTAAAACTACCCAACCTGGTATTGAAAGGAACAATAAGCAAAGATCGAAAGGCATGAACAATAAATTAATCATTTATGCAAAATACCCATGTAAAACATACATATATATACATGTAATATAGACATATATACACATTTATACATATGCAAACATATATATGTGTATACATATACATACATACATATACATATAGGACTTGGCAACCTCAGTACAAGAGGGTTGGATAGTAAGTGTTTTCTCGTGTGAGGCTTAATGCATTCTGTCATTGCTACACAATGGGAGCAAGCAAAGCAAAGTAAATGTGGGTAGATGAAGTAAATGCAATATTGAATGTTGCAGTGTGAGAAACTATACTTCAAATGATTAAGATGCATTGTCAAAAGAGTCATTATGCCATTAATTTCATAGTAAATGGGAAAAAATCTGTTGTCTACATATCTAATCTATCATATTGTAGTATTTGTTTCTGCATATACATAGGCATACGCATATGCATATATACATATGCATATACATACACACATACATATACATATGCATACATGCATACACATACATGCATATATACATATACAAGCATATGCATACATATAGATATACATATACATATACACATATATACATACATACATACATATATATACATAGACATATATACACATGTACATACATAGACATATTCATATACATAGAGAATATTGATTGTTGCAATGTTAGAAATTGTACTTTGATTAAGTTACATTTTCAAAAGACTCATTATGCCATTGATTTCAAAGCAAATGGGAAAAATTTGTTGTCCTCATATCTAATCTATCATATTGTAGTATTTGTTTTTCCATATGCACAGACATACACATATGCATATACACATATGCATATACACATGCATATACATACACATATAAATATACATATGCATGCATGCATACATATATATATATATATAACATATACATACATATACATATACATATACATATACATTTACATATACACATATACATACATATACATATATATACATAGACATATATACACATATAAATACATATACATATACATATACGTGCACATATACATATACATATATATACATACATATACATACAGATATACATATACATGAAAGGCATAGTTTTATATGTTGTAAAATAGGAATGCATATCTAGTTCCACATCTATATGCTTTGTCAAGATGACCCATGTACATATATGCCTAAAAGCGAAGAAAATTGGAAACAATAATGCCAAATTTACAACAGGTATAACATGAAGGGAAATCATATTTACAGAATTAGGATCTGAAGGCCAGGGGTTCACACCCTCAAAGCTGGACTCTATAGGGGCACCAGTGGGTGTTTCCAAGAAATCAATATTAGGGGGTTTTGCGAACCCATCCACAAAGCCTGGTTCCATAGACATAGTTCTAGGAACTTATTTGCAGCGACAAAATGTTGCAATTTGAGTTCACTAATTGACAACTCTATTTCACAATAAAAAGAAAAGATTAGTTACTACAACATCCAAATGGTAATTGGTAGACAACTTAGAAATATCAATTTATAACCATTCCACTTTTAATATTGTTGAAACAACATGAGATTCAACAACAAGAATAGAAATCCACTTTTAATGTTGTGCAAACACTAGGGGATACATCAAGAAGAATAAAAATAATAAATGCAAATGCATATACCCCTATATGTATATCTCAATCTTTGGGGCTGCTTATATGTGTATGCATGCAAGCTTTTATTATGTCTATATATGTGTATTTATGCAGATTTTTTATTTTCCTATGTTATGGCAACAATCATATGGTGCAATAATCTATCCAAAATGTGTATAACATCACAAGCTTAATTGGAGATTCAGCCTACGTTGCTTGGTATTCAATATTATGGACAAAACATTTATGCAAAATACCCATGTAAAATGACTTATAGATTCCACAACACAACATTTTGTGAAACCTCAATTTTGTTATAGAAGAGACCTAAGGAAGATGATTCTTACAATACTATCATATTAAAGCAACACCGCTATGACTCTTTTGATAATGCAACTTAATCAATATATTTTCCTACCTTAATAACAAAAAACACAACAATTACTTAAGAATCAGACATATGTCATGGTTTAGTGTTTTCCTTATAGTTCTTTTATGAGTTGCCTATCTATCTATCATATTTAATGCCAAATAATGGAGCTTGAATGTAGAATATATGCATTTATATATGTGTAGAAATAATTAAGTACCTATATGTATTGAATTTCCCCTTTATCAACACAATTATGAACACACACATATAAGCATATATGTCTATCCACATGTACATATGTACATATATGTATTTATATACACAATATTATATCTAAATACATGTGTATAGTATATTTATTTCTCAACATCTAACTCCTGCATTTGAAATTTATGAAGGAAAGAAACATCCAATTTTTTTTCCCCTCAATTAATCGACTGGGAAGGCTACAAATTCAAACCTTTTTGGTTGCTTATACTATATTTTCTACTCCGAAATTTGGCATTAGTATAGGCAGGTAGAGGGTTGAATTTGAAGCCTTCTTAGCTAGTCAATTGAGGGAAAATCTAGTATGGATGCTTACTTGCATTTTGAAATGGGCCATGGGTGGAATGCTTTGTATATATGGATATATATGTCTTCGTACATGTATATTTTTAAGTGCGAAATAGAAAATTCAATATATATATACACCAATTGTAATGCAATGGCACAACAAGAACTAAATGCAATATTCAATGTTGCAATGGGACAAAGTTTACTACAAAATATGCAAAAAAAAATATGGATTCAGTTGCATTCTGAAAAGAGCCATTTTGGCATTATGAATATGTTACACATACTACACGATTAAATGTTGGATTCTCAACAAATAAAAAATTCAAACAAATAGCATATCAGCTAAAGATATAAAGTTAAACAGATAAAAGAACTATTACAAAAACACTTAAAAGCTTCCAAAATATTTTTTCCTCCATGCCTATACAAAAATCTTTTCAACTTCCCAAATCAAATATGTAAACCCAACTCTTTATGACGTTACTTATTTTCTTTATGCTATGACAACAATTATATGGTGCAACAATCTCTACAAAATGTTTAAAATGCCAGAAGATTAATTGCAAATTAGGGAATGCAACTATCACTACTTTTTGCAATTAAAGTTGCAAGCCCATTCAGCCAAGTGTTACATACATTACTTGTGTTGTGTGAATATGTTTTACGATATTCTTTCCTCCTCTTTCAAAACTCTATTTAATGTTCGGTTTCAATATTCTCTCATTTTCTATGGTTCCTGAGTCTTTTCCTAATAATTATTTTACAATTTTTGTATTTCTCTATAATATTTAGTGCCAACTAATGGAGCTCCAATTTAGAATATATGTATGTACATATGTGAATCTACCACTAGTTTGATGCAAATTGTAGCAAAAGACCTCTACATGGTGTAGGACAATTCTAAGCCTAGAACAAATCCTCTTGTTGTTATCAGAGGCCTTGTTTGCAAAGCTTGTCTTGTACAAATATTTTTAGTATGGGTTTTTGATCATTTGTGATGTATTAGAGTAGGAGAATAATTATATGAGGTGACCCTAAATCCTTTTATGCAAAAAAGACCTTGCCAATTTCTTTAAACTTATAGAAATATAACAAAATTTGAAACATATTGATACAAGATTCAACCTACATCCTTTGCTAGTAAATATTGAAGACAGACAAAGAATTGTATAAGATGTATTAGACCTTATGATGGAAATTAGCTATAGGTATCTCCACCTGTAATTGTATCACTATCTAGACAAGGTGTAACACCAATTTCTATGTAACAATTGGTTTCTCAATTGAAAATTCAAGCTACATTATTTTCCACTAAATATTATAAACAAAATAGGGAAATTTTAAAATAACTATTAAAAGAATAGTTAAAAATCATAGCTAAATCGTAGATGAGCCTGAACTCACACTAAACATATTCATAGAAGACAAGTAGGTTGTGTAAGACTTGGTTTGTCAATTCAAATTTGAAGCTACATTATTTGGCACGAAATCCATATTAAATAGAACTCATAAAGCCAATGAGTACCAAGAATCTACACAGCCTACCCACAAGGGCACAAGCTTAATAAAAAGTTTGAGCTAGATTGCCTACGACTAAATTTTGCAAAAAAATAGAGAATTTGCAAATGAGATATTGCATGACAAATCCTCTTACCGGGCAAGTCAATGGAGAACCTGCCAGAAAGTTAAAACAGATAAATTGAATAGATAAAAGAGATATTAGAAACAATAACACTTACCAGCTACCAAACTAATTTTATATCCAACACATGTGTCCATAATCTACAAATGGTCCTATGTTAATGCGTCCAACAACACATATGAAAACAGATAACCAAAACAATAAATGGAAGGAAATAAAAATACTAACCCTAAGCATATTTATTGAGAAAAGAAACAAGATTCAACTACAATTGCTCCTATGGTAATGGGTATAAGGCCAAAGATGGACAAAGATAAACTCACTCACATTCCAACCAATGGCTTCTCAAAAAATATGTGCATTATGTGAAAGGTGGACATCAGGAAAAAGAATATCGCGCAACATATTGGTGCAAGACAAACTGTCTATGTAACAGATGTAAGAGCTATTAGGATGATACTTACGAATTGGTTGTATGTCATTCTCCAGTTTTTTCCTTATAGTTTTTTTACAATTTTCCTATTTGTCTATAATATTTAATGCCAAATAATGTAGCTCTAATTTACAATATATGCATGTATATATGTGTATATATGTGTACATATATGTATAATATATATACATGTTACCATAGGAGCAATTGTAGTTAAATGTTCTTTCTTTTGTTGTTGGTCTATTGTTTTCATTATCTGTGTATATTTTTGAAGTTGCATCCATTACCATAGGAGGAATTGTAGCTATCTGTGTGTAGGGTTTAGGGCTGTATGAAACCATTGACATATTGGAGATAAAATTACTCTGGTGATTATTTAGGGTTATTCTAATAACTCTTTTACAATTTCTCTATTTCTATATAATATCGAGTGTCAGGTGATGTAGCTCAAATTTTCAATGGAGCTTGTGGCGTTATATTGATGGTTGCATGGGTTTTTTGCATTGATGATTTATTGTTAATGTCTTCTTGTTATATGTTTCTATCTTTTGCGTTATACCCATTTTCGAGACTTGAAAGAGATTATTAGTCATTGCATGTGGAGAAATTGCAGTTAAATATTCTTTCTTTCGTCAAATGAATATTGTTGTGCATACATATATATGCATACATACACACATACATATATATACATACGTAGACACATATATATACTATGTGCATCTTTGCTGCTATACACATTTTCTACAATTAGCTCCTTGTTATCTTTCTAATTGAGCTAACTTCAAATGCTTACAAAGAAAATGATATAGATTGTGAGTGGCTACATAATTTATTCCTATGTTTGCATATATACTTAATTGCACAACTATTGAGCTCCTATGGTTTTCATTTTCAATGAAGTTTGTGGGGTTATACTCTTTTATACATGGGTGTTTTTCATAAATGATTCATTTATTATTAATATCTTCATGTTATATGTTTCTGTATAAAAAGAGTTGCATCATCTCACATTTCATATTATACAAAAATGGGGGAATTGTAATAGAGCTATTAGTAAAACATACATACATATATTTATGCATATATGCATATCTATACACATGTATATATACATACATACATACATACATACATACATACATACATACATGTATATATCTATACATATTTACACATATATACATATGTATACACACACACATACACATATATATACAGACTTAATTGAGACTCTAAGCTACATTAGTGTTATTATAATACCTCTTTTACAATTTCTCTATTTCCCTATAATATGTAGTATGAGGTGATGCAGCTCGAATTTTCAATCCAGTTTTTGGGGTTATACTCTTTTCTACATGGGTGTTTTGCATAGATGATTAATTTATTGTTAATGTCTTCTTGTTATATTTTTTTATCTCTGAGGTTAAACCCATTTTGGAGACTTCAAAGAGATTATCACTCTTTGAGGGTGCAGAAGCAACTATTGAGCTCCCATGGATTTCATTTTCAATGAAGTTTGTGGGGTTATACTCTTTTATACATGGGTGTTTTGCATAAATGATTAATTTATTGTCAATGTCTTCTTGTTATATGTTTCTGTATAAAAAGAGCTCCATTATCTGGCATTTCATATTATACAAAAATAGGTGATTTGTAACAGAGCTATTAGTAAAACATACATACATATATTTATGCATATATACATATCTATAGACATGTATGTATGTATATATATACATACATACATACATACATGTATATATACATACATACATACATACATACATACATGTATATATACATATTTACACATATATATACATATGTACACACATGTAATGGGTAATCCCACAATATTGGTTTACAATTTTTGGCCAAATTGGACACTAATTTTTTTTTTAACTAAATCTTCACTTTCAGGCACCTATAGCAACTAAACCATGAGGAATTTGAAGATGATACAAAATAGAGTTTCATGAGATTTTGTCTGTAGATTCTAAATATATTTTTTTCAAAATTTTTGGAACTAGATTTCACTTCTTTTCCATCTCCCTCGAAAACTAGTTTTTTTTAGAAAACAACATTTTAAAAAAGTGACGCTCACCGTATAACACATAAAAAAAATTTCCATGAAGGATAAAATTCTAATTCTTTTGAATTTAGATTTTTAACTCCCATATCTAGTGCTTCCACTTGGTTAGATTATTTTTTATTGAATATTTTTTCTTTAATCAAGTTTCAAAGTCAAACTAATTACAATTCAGACATAGTGCAACCGTATAACATGTAGCTTTTTTCGTGTGTATTGAAATTCAATTTTTTTTTTGTTGCATAAAGGACTTCAATATTTGGTGCACTCATATTTTTCAAAAGAAAAACATATAATTTGCTATTTTTCCACATGTGTAGAACATAGAGCTTTTTTTTCAAAGAAAAACCTATGTTTAATAAAACTATAAAAACCAATACATAATAAAACCAAAACATATTAAAATTATATTCATTGGATAGCTCATTCTGAGGACTACCTAATTCCAGTTGGGTTTGTGAAGTCTTTGCCATTTTTAGCTTCAACCTGAGCTTTGAAGTGCAAAAATTTTGATTATTTTGGTCACAAAAAGCAAGAAGTAGGGAAATGGGGGCTTCAAGTGAACCTAGGTTTGCTCAAACCCAGGTTTGATCGAACCTCCTTTCATAAGGGGTTTTCATTTTCTTTTTTTTGGTGGATGGTTTGTATGTTCATTAAATAGGTTCGAGCGAACCCTCTTTTGGTTCATTTGAACCAATGAGTTCGTTCAAACCCCCAAAATGAAAATTTTTGGCTTGGGGTCATATTTTGCAATATTTCCTTCCTCATTCAAATTGTAAACTATTTTTGTGGGTTTACCCACACACACACACACACACATATATATATATACACACTTAATCGAGACTCCAAGATACATAAGTTTTATTCTAATACCTCTTTTACAATTTCTCTATTTCTCTATAATATTTAGTGAGAGGTGATGCAACTCGAGTTTTCAATCAATTTTGTGGAGTTGTACTCTTTTCTACATGGGTGTTTTACATAGATGATTAATTTATTGCTAATGTCTTCTTGTTATATGTTTTTGTCTCTAAGATTAAACCCATTTTGGAGACTTCAAAGAGATTATCGCTCTTTGCAGGTGCAAAAATTATAGTTAAATCTTCTTTCTTCTACTAGAAATTGTAAAAGAGCTATTACACGACAAATCCTATTCACGGCCCTGCTGATGGAAATCCCATCAAAAACTTCAAACAAATAACAAACACTCTGCATATCTATATATTTACAATTTCTCCATCCATACAAAACCATAACACTAGACATCCATGGAAAATGACTTATAGATTCTAGAGAAAAATAGTTTGAACATAAACAATAAATAAACCATTTATAAAAAACACCCAAGTAAAATGACCTATAGATTGCAGAACATCATAGTTTTAAAACCTTCCAATCTGCCATAAAATGGATCAGAGGCCGACAACTTTTACAATTCTCTGCTATCAAACTATAGTATCATTTTTACAATAGTCCACTATGAAACCAACACCACAATGGCTCTTTTGACAATGCAACTTAATCAATATACTTCCTCACACATTACACAAAAAATATGAGCTACATTAGCTTGAAATAAATTTTATAGAGTAACAAAGAAATTGTAAAACACTTATTATACAACAAATCCTATTCAAGGCTTGGCTAATTAAAATACTATCAAAAACTTCAAAAAAATAACAAACCATCTGCATATCCATATATATACAATCACTCCTATCTTAATCTATATTTCGGCAATAAAATTACCAACCCTAACAATTTTGATGAAAGAACCTAGATTTAACTACTATTGCTCGTATGGTAACGGGTATAAGGCCAAAAATGCACAAAGATAACTACAAACACTAAACTAGGAACAAAAAAATTACAAACCCTAACCATATTGCTTGAAAAAATAAAAAAAAATATTCAACTACAATTTCTCCATCCACACAAAATGATAACACCAGACATCCATGCAAAACTACTTACAAATTTCGGACAACAACAGTTTAAACTTAAACAATTAATAAACAATCTATACAAAATGCCCATGTAAAATGACTTATAGATTGGAAAGAACGACAGTTTTAAAACCCTCCAATCCACCACAAAAATCAGCGAAAGCCAATGATTTTTACAATAGTCTCCTATGAAACAAACCCTAGAACCACCAGGCAACAATTTTTATAATAGTATGTTATCAAACTAACACCACAATGGCTCTTTCGATAATGCAACTTAATCAATACACTTCCTCGCACATTACGAATCACATCAGTGTTCAAACCCTTAAACCTGCTATCAAAATGAACAATAAGCAGAGAATGAAAGACATAAACAATAAATTAATCATTTATGCAAAATACCCATGCAAAATGACTTACTGATTCAATAGTCCAACAATTTTAAAACCCTCCAACCTGCTAAAAAAAGGAGCCGAATGCAACAAATTTAACAATAGCCTACTATAAAACCAACATCGTAATGGCTCTTCCGATAATACAACTTCATCAAAGTATATTCTCCCACACACCAACATTCAATATTGCATTTACTTCATCTGCTGCCATTGTGCAATGATAGGATACATTGGCCCTCACACCAACAAATGCTTACCATTCGCCTTCCCCATATCCAGGACACCATTCTCCACCACCACCAACCCACATAATTCTTGGCTGGGCTGACGAAAATTCTGGCGGAAACTTAAAAAAAAATATCCTATCGGTTAATTATTATATTATTATATATTTTAATAACATATTATAACATATAAAACTATAATGATATGATATATAATATTATATAGTATGAAATATAAATTTATAATATAAAATAAAATAATATTATAACAACAATAATAGAATGGCTTCATGCAAATTCATTACCAACAATTCATCTCATGGAAAATTCACCACTAGTAATTCACCGTCACCAATAATTTGTCCCATTAATTTTTTTTAATAGAGATGACCAATATCATTTTTTATTAGAAAAGTAGGGGAAAGGGCCTCTTAAGCTGGACAAGAACAACTAACAAGTCAGACAACCAATAGAACTACCACCATAGAACAACAAAATTATGGCGATGAATTGTTGGTGGTGAATTGTTCGTAGTGTAGACACTAAAAAATGTCCTAAGTTTGTGAGCATCACTTTTCTTGGTCGTCATCCTTCGATAATTGAATAATTTTAATTATTCAATTATGCTTCATCATATTCCTCTATTAATTAAATAATTTTTAATTATTTAATTAATTCACTTTCTAATCTTTATTCTTCCCAGATCAATTAAATAAAATTAGTTGTGTCACTAATTCTCCTTCTTCTTCAATAATTAAATAATTATTATTTCTTTATCACCTTTCATCTATAGTTAAATAGTTATCATTAATTATTTATCCATTCATGGTCTTTTAATTCTTCTATAGTTAAAAATTATCAAAACTATTTAACTATCCCTTGTCATCTTCTCCTCATTAAATAATTAAGCTAAGTTAATTATTTAATGCCTCTTTTTCAATTTTCCTCCGATTTAATTAAAATGGTTGAATAATCATTTTAATTAAATGCTCATTTTTCATTTTTCTTCAATAAATAATTTGAATGAAGTATTTATCCTCCACTTGTCCATCTCTATCTTTTTCCATTTTCGAATGAATGATTTAAAATAAATCATTTATCCCTCCCTTTTGGTCAAAGATGCCCTATCATTAATCTTTGTTGTTTCCTTCATTTCTATCATAGTCATCGAGCGTCATAGTTGTCGGCATCATAACTATCATAACTTCTAGGAATGGCATATTCTTGGTGCATCAATTTTGGACCATTTATCTTAGCATCTTTCTGGAATTTTGATTTTGGTCATCTATTTTGTAACCTCCCTCTCATCCATTCTCATCCGTTGATCTAAGAATCTTTCTAGAAGATTGATCTTGGTTATCCATTTGAATGGTTGTTTGTAAAAGAAAGCTTCCTCTCCCATTTTCAACTTAACAACCATTATCTCCAACTTTCTTGCTTACTATTTGTAGGTAATTGCACAACTTCAACAAAAAATCTAAGAGAAATATTGGCATAAGAAGGAGAGACAAGAGAAGTGAAGCAACTACAATGGGGAGTGTTTATTTATGAATGCTTTCATTTTGATTCCTTGTTGTTTGTTTTCTCTTGTTTGATGTGGGTTGTAGCTTAGAAATGTTGGTTGTCACTTTATCTAAGCTAGGAATGATCTAACCCCATCTTGCATTGGTGAACCCAAAATGAGCGCTATTTTTGCAAAAAAATTGTATGGTTTTTACTTGTTTTTGTGGATTTTAGGTACAAAATGACGTAATTGATAGACGTAGTGACATATTTTCTAGGAAGTGATGCATTTGAAAAATGTAGCAACACATTTGACGAGAAGCAACACATTTGTCAAAGACATGATGTGTGGGAAAATTTGAATTTGAAAGTGTGACGCAATCGCTCTAGTGCGACATGACACAACAACACAATCATTGCATGGAATGACGCATTTATCTGCTCAATATAAAAGTCCAATTTTCATGTCTTTTCAATTTTTCTTTTGGGTTTTACAAGTATAATACAATTTTTTGGTTGCTAATATCCTATTTGTAGTGTTTGGATTTGGAGTGGAGCTCCTAAAACTACCTCTTTTGAAGCAACAAAAAGATCATGCTCTAGTTTAATTTCTTTCAGTTTTTAAGTTAGTTTAGTTTCTTTATTTTCCAATCTGACTTAGGTGTTAATTTTTGAGTTTTAGTTTAGCTCTTAACCTTTTGGTGATAACTATTTTTTTTGCACCTTTTTGTTGGTCTAAGATATCTTTATGATGAAGGTTTTGAATGTCTAAGGTTTTATATTGAAACCACAATCTTTTTTTCTTTAGATTAGATAACATTTCATTTGGTGCTTTAAAAATAATAATTTTCTTCTCTCACTTAGATTTAACTAGGGGGTAATGAACCACTATTGTAATGTTTGAAGGATGGTAGGTATTATGCTCTCACCTTGTGCAAACTCAGCGATCAAAAACCCAGACCCATCTATTTTTGTGTTTACCCATTAGAGGGCCTGCCTTGGTGGGGAAAAGTACTCACCCCAAGGGAACAACCCAAATGATAATGGGATAAATTCAAGTCCTTATGAACCACTATATAAAGTTTTGATTGCAAGGAATATTTGTAATCAATGGGAAGCAATATGTGATAGCCCTCCCTCAGTATCTTTATGATGCGAAAATCCCTTGTTTGAAGGGTTGGGAAGCCTCCTAAGTGATTTTATTATAGTACCCCTTGAATTAGATGCCCTTATTAGACACCTCTTATTTTTAGAAGCCAAAATCCTTCTATTTTCTAGTGTAGGAGGTTGGACCTCTGAAGCCATCCCACATTTTCATGGTTCACTGTAGAGATGGAAAATTTCTTGAGATCCTTGTGGCCTTAGGGAATTTAGAACTTTGTATTCCCATAGAAGTGAGTGTTGTGCAGGGGAGCCAATGCTACCAAGTTCCTAGGCTATCCACTTTGAATATGTGTGGCTAGAGAAATCCAAGTGGGAATTCAGTGAATATTGTCCTTACCAACCATAGGATTATGCTTGCTATCTTGAAATTAAAATGTTTTCACATCTAAACTAGACCAACAAAAAAGTACTTGATATTGTCCGGCGTGTTTTTCAATTACATTATATCAAAAACAACCAAAATTTCATCATAAGTTACCAGCTCAAAAACATCAAAACTATCAAAACAACATTATGGAAAACTGCAATTGATAGAAACAAAGCCGCAACTATTACCGTGAACTGCAACCGTAAGTTGGAAAACCGCAATTTTCTACTTGAACCACACTTGCTAAAAATAGAGCCACATTTGATAACCTGAACTGCAACTGTGAGATACATTTGTTGAAAACTAAGCCACAACTGTCTGCTAAATAAAAGTTTATAAAATTTTTGTCCAAAATCTGACCAAAATAATTTCAAAGTAACCTTTGACTGATAAACTTGAGACTTGAAAGATTTACTAGTTCATTTTAGGCATTCCCATTATAAATACATTGCATTATAGGTTGCATTCCTCAAACCTTTGCCAAATTAAACTTTGATTCTTACGTTGCATTTAGACCTTTAGATTTTGAACATAGGGAGACCTTTGAGCTTTTTGAAATTCTTGGTTACATATTCTATTTGTCATTGACCATAATCCTTGTCATTATCTTCTCATTGTCACCTCGTCAAGTTTGAGTCATATTCTTGTGTCCTAGTCTTGGCTCTACTTTGTCAAAGTTATCCTCTTATGGTCAATGACATTTGGAATTTGTTTCCTTGGGTTCACATTAGCTTGATTTCATCCCTTTGTTCAAAATTTTATAATTCCTTTGCATTTCCTTGCTCTCATATAGACTCATATTGCTTAGTTTGCACTTTGCACCCTTATTCCAAAAATACCAAAAAAAAAAAAATCTCACTTTACCTTAGTCTTAATCATTTTTGCATCCATTAGTTTCATTACCTTTGCATCCTTATACTCCAAAAATACAGAAAAAAATCATAGCCTAATTTCATTTTAACCTTAGCTGCATTATTACCTTGATCTTCAATTAGCATCATCTAGTCACCTTATTATTCACCATGAACGTCAATCAATCTTTAGTATCCTTTAGCATTCATTATACCCCATCCTTTGTACATTATCATCCTTGCATTTTGATATCCTAAAATATAAAAATCCAAAAAACAAACCATAACATAGTTTCATTGCCATCTTTCATTATCCCCCAAACTTGCAAAAGTCTCATCTGGTTGAAACAAGGTCCCAAACCAAAAGAAATAACATTGAGTTTTCAAGAAACCCTTTTCATGACACTACCCTTGGAACATATTCAAATCATTCTATACCTCCAAGAGACACATCACCAAGAGACCAAACATGGGAAAACATGATCCAGGAACAGTCCAACAAACAATTGACCCAAGAATTTTGAGCATGATTGATTAACTTGTTAGTGTAGACTCTAACATATACTTTTATGCACTAGCTAATAAGGGGGCCAATTTACCTCAAGGTTTTGACATATCAACCATTATGGAAAAAGAAACCGAAAATCCATTTTCATTTGGAATTCTCTCATCACAAAAAATGTCAAACATACCTCTTGGTACAAATACACACATGACTACCACTACTACACAAATCCCAAGCATCTCAACATTTAGAAACAAGGAACAAATATCACTACACAAGGACAAAGTTTCACAGTTGGAGGTCCCTCAAATGCAATAGGAAAGACCTTAACAAACTCCATTTTCCAACATACCAATCAAGGTGCTATATCACAAGGTCACATACCTTTGATCCAAAATACAAACCAAGGTCCCAAGTCCACACCACTTAACTTACCAATCAAGGTTCCACATCACAAGGTCTTATCCCTTTGACACAAAAGAAAAACCAAGGTCCTAAATATACACTTCACAACACAACTCAAGGTTCCTTATTCCAATTTCAAGGTGCCCCTTCATCAAGTCAAAACCAACCAACTAAATCTAGAAGGGTTCACATTGTCTCATGAAGAACCCCAAATCAAAATGAAAATCAATGATCAATCCCATCACTCCAAAATGCTAATCAAGGGGCTCTTCCATTATTCCAAAATCGTACCCAAGGAACCTTTACTTCATTTCAAAATACAAACCAAGGACCTACACCTTCAAATTCCAATCAACGAACCTTTACTTCATTTCAAAATACCAACCAAGGACATATTCCTTCAAACATAAACCAAGGGAACATTCCTTCACATGAAAACATTAGTCAAGGGCCTGCACCTTATATCAAAACATTAACCAAGGATCCATGCCCTCACTTGCAAATCAAGAATTGAATTTTCAAAATCAAAACATGAACCAAGGGTTCACACCTCAATTCAAAACCACCATACCAAATACCAACATGACCTTTGATACAAACCTAAATGCCAAATTCATTCCAAACCCAATCAACACACATCCATATTGCAACCAAGGTCCTATGTCCCAATGCATCAATCCCAATTCAAATCCAACATATGACCTTAACATTGTCATCATGGCACCTAACACAATCAATGCAACACCATCTCTTGCAAACCTTTTAATACAAAATATGCAGTCCCTTGAACAACATATGACAAACATGTGATTGGGAACCAACAAAAAAGACCTATTTTGTGGAGGAACTGTGCCCCTTTCCATTTGATCAAAACCTATACATGCCTCCCTTTCCCCCATATTTCACAACACCACCTTTGCTAAAGTATAAGGGGACAAGGGATCCAATTGAACACATTTGAGAAATTAACACATCATGTGGGTATGTCTAGGATCGTCATGGAAAAAATAGGTCCTTAAGTGGTGAAAAATTTAGAAAAATCAGAGTTAGGCAACTTGACATAAAAATTTGAATAAGTTGTCTATATGATTTCAAAAATATGTAAGAATAGAATCTCTAGAAAATTGAATGTAGTTTCTAAACTACTAGGTTTATTTAAAAAAAATATCTATTTCGTGAAAATTTGAAATTTCAATGTTGTAGTACTTAAATTTTAGGAAAAAGATAAGAAGTAGGTGTTTGTCTAACCACCCTAACCACAATAAAATGATATTTTTAATAATATTTTAGATATAAGTAGAGGACTCATGTCCCAATGTGATGCATATTTTTATAATTTTTTTCCAAGTAAATAATTAATTATGATTATTTTATTACAACTTTTAAAAATATAAAAACTTGTATGTCCGACCATCTTAACTTTGTCAAAACTTCATGATTTTTTTAATCTTATAGTATACAAAGCATAGAATGTGACACATGTTTTGGATTCAAAAATGTGATATTGTTTAAAAGCTATAGATGTTTTCAATCAGCCTATCAATCAATACTTTAGTCATAATTCAAATAGAAAATGAATAATATTATTTATTAAATTCAAAGTAAAGAATAATTTATATTGGTGGAAAGTTGAGAATCTCCTTTAAAAACCCTTTTTGTTTCATCAAGTTTGGGTAAAAAAAAAAAGTCATCAACCACATACCCTACACATACCCATCATATCACCACATTTTTGCCCATCATGATCCTGCACATACCCATGTATGGAAGTCTCATATGACTCTACATCTCATGAGACTATTCCCAAGAAGCCTTAGATTGGTTTGCACACCTTCCACTAGGAATCAGAACTTGGGGTTAACTAGCTGACAAATTCATCAATCACTTTGCCTTCAACATTAAAAATGATGTCACCCTTGCAACATTAAACACAACCAAACAAGAAGATAGGGAATCACTTACCTCATTCTACTAGATATGGCGGGGCTTGGTTAGTAAGCTCCCTTGTCACATTCTTGAAAGACAACTTGTCACCATGTTTGTAGAAAACCTTAACGAAGAAATTGATGAGTCGAATTCAAATCCAATGTTGCACAAATTTTGAGGAGATTCTTGAGAAAGGTGTCTTTATTGAAAAGGGTCTTATTACAAAAGGGCTAGTCAAAGTCAACAAAAAAAATTCCAAACCTAATAATGACAAAAGAAAATATTGGTTCCGAAAAAAAAATGTCATAAATGATAGAGTTATTGATGTCAAACTAATAACCAAAGGTCAAATCATTCAGATTAAAGGTCCTTCTTCGTCAAATGCATCCAAAACATAGAACACATAGACACAAGGATAAAACCAAATACTAAATGTGATCCAAAATAATCAACAACACAGGTCCTGTTAGTTATTTTTCTGGCAGAACCTAACAATCCTCTAAGAAGTAGCCAACTCCTATGATGAAGAATTTTTAGGTTAGTGGCCAACACAATGAGCATAGGATTTTAAAGTCCATACTCCTTCACTTCAGGCGTTGTGAAACCAAGGAGGGTAATGCCAATCATGTTTTCATAAAATATAGTCAACTAGTAATGCATTTACACATAGATTAATTCCTCTTATATCAAATAAGATCCATTTCACTGAAAATCTGGCATATTTTCAAATAAAGGAGTTAGCTATCTGCTAGGAATTGAAATTAATTCTACTTCTACTACCCTTGGAGAGATTTTCTATTTAATTATTGTCTTCTCAGAATTCTAGAGCCATAAACACTATTTGTTCATCTTATGAAGGATTTCCTAACACACTGACGAGTGTCTAATCAATTGGAGCAACAGAGTTAAGCACACAAGAGGATCAATAATGTATAAATTACTCATTTAAGGGTGAACCTAACTATTTTCATATTGCTTTGTGTTATGAAAACTTACTAGCAGGAAACACTCATCTCTTAGCAATCCTAAGCCATTCCTTACAAAGTTTATAACCCTATTCAAGAATTTTAATTAATTCCTTGAATTTAAGCTGAAAACAGAGTAATACATTCAAATGAAATATTTGAAGACAAATGATAATACCATTAGTATTTCTCATTCATAACTCTATAATGAATATACGTAGGAGAGTATGTATTTCTTGACTGATATTTGTTTCAATATCAATAATTTCTATAAAACTCATTTAAAATCATTACATAAATGACTTCATATCCAAGCCAAACTACTGGTCTACTTCAAAATTCTATTTTAAGTGCCCTTTCTAAACTTAGCTTTTACCTAGAACTCTATTAAGACTCCAGAATCTGACCTCTGTAATAAGCCCTAAATTACCTTTTATAGAATAAGGGAGCAACAAGCATCAGCCCTAATTATATTTACATTTCATTTCATTTGTACTAGAATTTGAGATATTCCTAGTTTGCTACATGCAATCATTTTAAGAAAATGGAAGAGTAAAAGATTGCTTTCCACATTCCTTGAATGAAGACAAGCCAACTCCTCGAAAGGAAAAGTTTGTTGTAACTATGTTGAATCCTCATCCTTTTTGACCAGAGAATATTGTCCAATAGCAGCTCCAGCACAAAATTGTATATCATCCAAATATAATATACTCACTGCCAATGTTAGCTAGTCTAGCACTTCTCCAACATACCAGCCCGAAAACATTCTACCTCAGCACATGAAACAAGAAACTAGATGAGTGTTGAATAGGACATTCCTAATAGAAAGGGCATGGTTTCATAAAAAAAAAAGAGGACGCAATCATCACTCTGAGTCATCAACCTAAGAGGACATTCGTCCATGTTTTTCTCATAGTGGGACTGGAGAAATTGTCACCACCGCATTGTTTAAATTTTCTGATAGTAACAAGGAGAGGGGATAATAATCACCCTTTGATTCAATGTCACCCTCACTATCTAAAGGGTCTTTGGAATCCTCCCATGGATAATTGCATTCCTTCAGACAAGCCTTGCAATGCTTGCTCTCCATCCATGCCCTCTTCTTATTTTTCACCATCCTCTTCTCTCTGTATTTGACTAATTCTTCTGAAACTATCTACTCTCCTAGATGGTAATTTTCTTTGGTACTATACTCCTTGAATTTCCTGAATCCTACTCTTCCTTTTGGCATATTAGGAGCTCCATGTATTCCATTTTTATTCTCAGGACTTCCCTTAGGTTCAAAAAAACACAACCCCTCACACCTTTGAATCATTATGGCAAACCTGCTTTCCTAGAATGCTTAGACACTTCTTTATTAGTCATCTACCCTCATTCATTGCAAAATGAATTATCATAGGGAAAATCACTCAAGTAATCTGCATTAAGTAGGCAATTTGAAGCATGCAATATTAATGACTCCAAGTCCCCTTATGCGAGAAAGTTGATAGCTTACAGCTTAGGATTCAATCTAAGTCGTTTCTTTTAAAGCACTTAAAACTTCATCCATGGTGATATGAGCTTTTTTATCCTTTTTATTTTTTATATCCTTAGCAACTTGCTCATAGAAAACAGTATGCCAGTTCAAGTTTTGCGATTTGTCAATCAACATGTATCACCAACCTAATATGTGCTTTCACTAATATCGAAAAAGTACACCAGATAAGTTTGGGTATGTGCAGGATCATCATGGAAAAAATAGGCCCTTAAGTGGCAAACAATTTAGAAAAATCAGAGTTAGGAAACTTGACGTAAAAATTTGAATAAGTTATATATATTATTTCAAAAATATGTAAGAATAGAATCTGTGGCAAAATGAATGTAGTTGCTAAACTACTAGGTTTATTTAAAAATATATATATTTGCTAAAAATTTGAAATTTCAATGCAGTAGTACTAAAATTTCAGGGAAAAAATAAGAACTAGGTGTCTGTCTGACCACCCTAACCATAATAAAATGACAATATTTTTATAAGATTTTAGACATAATTAGATTACTCATGTCTAGATGTGATGCATATTTTTTTGTAATTTTTTTCCAAGTAAATAAATAATTATGATTTTTTTATTACAACTTTTAAAAAATATAAAAAACTCGTATGTCTGACCACCTTAACTTGGTCAAAACTTCATGAAATTCAACTTTTCTTTTTTTAATCCTATAGTATGCAAAGCATAGAATGTGATGCATGTTATGGATTCAAAAAATGTGATACCATTTAAAATCTATAAATGTTTTTCACTTAGCCTATCCATCAACACTTTAGTCATAATTCAAATAGAAAATGAATAATAATAATTTATTAAATTCAAAGTAAAGCATAATTTATATTGGTGGAAAGCTAAGAATATCCTTTAAAAACCCTTTTCATTTCATCAATTTTGGGTAAAAAAAGTCATCAGCCACATACCCTACAAATACCCATAATATTGCCACTTTTTGACCCATCATGATCCTGCACATACCCATTTTTCTTAGAGGGAAACATTCTTTATACACTTCATCACTTCATCGTTGAAGCTAAACTATCATGAAAGCAATTGCACAGTGATTCTTAGTCCATTGGATTATCCTGATTTAGAACTTTATCAACGGTTCTCAATCCTCTCATTGCTTTTCTTTTGCTTTATGCTAAATCTTCAAAATTTTCCACGTAGCCCGTTCCATGTAGTGACCATCACTTGTCACTAATTTAGTTTGTTTCTGCCCTAATATATCAGTAATGCAAATATCCTTACGATGTTCCTTAGCCCCTAGTTCCATAGCCTGACCGTTGGTCACATTTATTCTTTTGTCGAATGTCGCTAATTAAAACCTTGCTCTTAAGACTTTATCTGCAATGGGAGATGTTGGGTTAATACCAAATTTTGGACACATACAACTTGCATAGAACAAACATCACAAAAGACATCGCTCATATGATCTTATCATATTAGTGAAGGAAAATCCTTTAGAGAATGTTCATCACTTATCGCCACTTTACAACTCATGTTCTAAATAAAATCCACGATGAGCGATGGAGTTATAACATGTGGAACTTATTCATCACTAAGTCTCCTCATACATTTTGGAAGAAATTAGCCATAAAGAGATTTACAACTTTGTAATGTTCATTACTTATCGTTGATGTAATATTTTACATTCAAAATGTATCAGTGATCAAGCAATCACATTGCTCTTAGCTATTCCAAGTTTATCTTTTCATGGCCATCCACAATGAGCGATAAGAACATAAAGACAAAAGTATCGATCATCGCTATTACAATTTTGAAAACTTAAAAGCTAGTAGAGATGAGCGATGTCAAAGGAAAAAAATCAATCCCTCACTCATCACTAATAAAAAAGTATGAATCAATGAATACATTAGCAATGAGCAATACAACTATGAAGGCCATCAGGATATAAGTGGGAGCCCTTTAAGCATGTGCTTATTAGTTATTCTTAAAAGAGGGGACTTCCCTAGGTCAATAATAAACTTGAAAACTTCTAAGTTATTAAATGAAAAAGTTGTAAGGGCTCAAAGATCTTTACCCAAATTTATAAAATAGAAAGGTCTAAACTTAGGCTAGAAGGGCCAGTTACCAAGTGATAATGAATGACTAAAGATACATTAAAATAACTAGCAACAGGTAACAGGGAGTCAATGACCTAATAGAATAATGTAAGCCTTTGGAGATAGTAATCCTATAACTTGATGCAATAAGGGTTTTAACATGGAACTAGGAAAATATTTTGAGGGTTCCATTAGTGGCTTCGACTAGGGACACATGCCTCTTGAAGGCATGGTGAGATATCATAATTTCAGGTGAAGCATACCAGGAACAAAACAAAACAAAAGAAACAACATATGTACAAAATTTACACAGGAAAAGGAGACCTAAATAGGGATATCCAATCTCCACCCAACAAAATATGAAAATTCCAAAGATGAAAACCGTACCATGCATTTCTTAGTTCAACTAGGTTTTTCCCTCCTGATTGGTGGCACTAAGCCACAAAATGTTGAATAAGTTTTTGCCTCTATCAAAAACCATCCTTCTAAAAGAGCTGTTGTTTTTCCATTTACATTTATCCTTATTCTACCATTGAAGTAAGAGTAATTTCAATCTTGCTAGAACAAATGTTGGGCCTCTTTTTAACAAGTGAGAATCTGTCTGATCGTAATCCTTATCATCAATGTTTCTCACAACCTTTCTAAGTATAAAATTTCCAGTGTAACCTCCATCATCCTATAATGTAGAGTTAGATATGAACTACAAATTTTCATCATCACATGACAGATATATGTTATGTCCATGACATGAAACATGTTCATACTGAAAATAACATTCCTTGTTATTCATCCCATTGTCATGTTTCATCAAAATTCCTCCCAACTAAACTGGAAATTGAAAGTACTCATACTCTTCTAAGCAGCTTGCATCTTGATACTCAACCTTGTCTACAACATTTGTATGAAATGTGAAACATTCATAGGCAATGCCCTCAAGGAGCATATCAATGTGTTGCTTCATATGCTCAAGATCACATTCTAATCCAGTATCAGATGTATCATCAAAATCTTCAGCAAAGAGTGGATTATATTTGCACCAATAAGGATCATTATTTCTTATCTCTAGAAAATATGGAGGCTCATCATATAATGGATTTTTCATCACATTCACTCTTGACATAATAGCCTTAGTTTTCTCAATATGGATGTCTAAGTTTTCCAAGTCATTATAGTATCCAAAATCACTATAATCATTAGAAGAGCAAACAGACACATTTTCAAATGCACTTTCAGCATCATCAACACATTTCTTATCTACAACAAATGATTCTATCTTTTCTTTATGAGGACAATCATATTCAATATATTTTTGACCATACTCAATGCTATCATTGTTACTGCCACTGGAGGATTCATCAGTATTGCAACTCTGTTTGGAATTTTTAGATTGAATGCACAGTCTTATGTCATCCACAGGAGCATAGGTAGTGGACCCTTCAACAAAATTGGAACCACTCCCCTCCTTTGCCTCATTGAAGTATATATCTTCATTATTTTCCTTGCCATCTTCCTCTTCATGTGATATCTCACTACTTGATTCATACAGAGCAACAAAATTATTATCATTATAATTTAAAGAAATGATGGTTTCTTGATGATGTGTTTGGGACTTTACGATATTAGTATCAAAAAATGTTGTGCAAATTGAAACAATAGGGGTACAAATTCTCTTACATTCAATTTCGACTCTTGGTTACACCATTTATCAATATCAGGCATTCTATAGTAGTGAACACTTGTATCCAAGTGATTCGCTTGCATCCCATATTTCAAGTTGTTTTCAATATTCATGGCTATCCCATATGCTTGATGTAAGGTTTTGGGATCTTTATCTCTTAGCAAATAGCTCATTTTTTATTATCAAAATCTCCAAAATAAATAACCAAACATATTGCATCAGTTAGATCCAAAACATAAGGGATATCCCTTAATGTTTTAGCAAATCTTCAGTTAAATGTTGGGACTAGCTCATCATCTTCTTTCTCAATGTTCATAAATTTATTGAGCAAAGAACTAGAACTAATTTTTTCACCAAACTACTCCATGAACACTGCTTTGAATTCCTCCCAAGAGTATACTAAACATGTTGGTAAATCAAAGAACCAATCTCTTGAATCTCCCTATAGGGACTAAACAAATAATCTCATCATTACGTCTGCATGATCTACTTCAAAGTCATCCATTAAATTGTTGAATTTTTGCAAATTCTTCCTCACTGATTCACACTTCTCACCACTAAGTTTTGGTAAGTATTCCCTAGTGTTAGACGGAATAACATTAGGGTAACCATAAATTCCATCAAAACTTATGGCCATGTACCTTTTGATGCTGAAACTTCTTTTGTTATATGAGAGGGGCTGATTACACACCATGATTGCACTAGGAACCATATGAGGATGAATATATTGATGCACTTTTCTTACAACTCTACTATGCAATTACACAAGGTAATTAAAACTTCTTTTACAACCTGATCTTAAGCTCTTACAAATAAAATTCCTATCTCTACTTGCTAAAGAACTTCTAGAATAGTTTATTCAAAGACATTGCATACATCACTTCATAATAAATACTACAATCTAGTAATATAGAAGTATGCAAGCCTATCACTATCATTCCCCCTTTTTTAGTGCTTATTTTCACTCAATAGGGAATCATTTTTTTCAAGTCTTACAAATATGGTTTTCATACACAGATTTGACTTTCTTGAAAACCAAGAACTAAAGAATACCTATAAACTTGGAGCAGCTACTAACCTTTCTTCTTGACTAAGATTTTTTTAGGTCTAAGATTTTCTTCAAATCTTCAGCAAGTTTGTTGGATAGAGTCACCACCCCTTCTTAGAGGACTTAAACTTCAAGAAATATGAAGCTCCATCAAAGATGAATATCCTTATGGGTTCTCTCCCACAACAGAGTCACATATATCTTTTTGAAACTTGCTCAGCAGGAACATTTCCAGGTTTAGTAATTCCTAAGTATCTGAACTAGATGTTCAGATTCACTAATTTCTTGACTCTGACAGTCTGCAATTGGAGATTCAAAGTTTCCCCCAATAGAGTGGCCATTTCTGTTGGTGATTTTTCTAGAAGAACCTAACAATCCTCTAAGAAGTAGCCAACTCTTATGCTGAAGAATTTTTAGGTTAGTGGCCAACACAACAAGCATAGGATTTTAAAGTCCATAATCCTTATCTTCAGGCTCTATGAAACCTAGGAGGGTAATCCCAATCACATTTTTGTGAAATATAGTTAATTACTAACATAATTACACACAAATTACTTCTTCTTATAGCAGATAAGATCCACTTCACTAAAAATTTGGTAGATTTTCAAATGAAGGATTTAGCTATTTGCTAGGAATTGAAACTAATTCCACTTCTACTACCCTTGGAGATATTTTCTATTTAAGTATTCTCTTCTTAGAATTCTAGAGCTAGAAACACTATTTTTTCATACTATGCAAGATTTCCTAACACAATGACCAGTGTCTAATCAATTGGAGAAACAGAGTCAAGCACACAAGAATATCAGTAATGTATAAATTACTCATTTAAGGGTGAACCTAACTATTTTCATATTGCTTTTCATTATGAAAACTTACTAGCAATAAACACTCACTTCTTAGCAATCCTAAGCCATTCCTTACAAAGTTTATAACCCTATTCAAGAATTTTAATTAATTTCTTGAATTAACGCTAAAAATAGAGTAATGCATTCAAATGGAATATTTGAAGACAAATGATAATACCATTAGTATTTATCATTCATAACTCTATAATGAATATACATAGGAGAGTATAGATTTCTTGACTGATATTTGTTTCGATATCAGTAATTTCTAAAAAACTCACTTAAGATCGTTACATACATGACTTCCTATCCAAGACAAACTACTAGTCTACTTTAGAATTCTATTGTAAGTGCCCTTTCTAAATTTATCTTTTACCTGAAACTCTATTAAGACTCCATAAACCGACCTCTACAATAAGCCCTGAAATCCATTCTATAGAATAAGGGAGCAACAAGCATCATGATTAATTACATTTACATTTCATTTTGTTTGTACTAGAATTCAAGATATTCCTAGTTTATTACATGCAATCATTTTAAGAAAATAGAAGAGTAAAAGAACGCTTTCCACATTCCTTGAATGAAGACATGCCAACTCCTCGAAAGGAAGAGTTTGTTGTAACCATGTTGAATCCTCATCCTTGTTGACCAAAGAAAATTCTCCAATAGCAACTCCAACACAAAATTGTATATCATCCAGATACAATATATGTACTACCAAGGTTAGCTAGTCTGACACTTCTCCTACATACCAACCCGAAAACATTCCACCTCAGCACATGAAACAATAAATCACATGAGTGGTGAATAGGAAATTTCTAACAGAAAGGGCATGGTTTCATCAAATACAAAAATAGGGTGCAATCATAACTCTGAGTCATCAACCTCAGAGGACATTCACTCATGTTTTTCTCGTGGTGGGACTAGAGAAACTGTCACCACTGCTTTGTCAGGATTCCTTGATAGTACCCGGGAGAGGGGATAATAATCACCCTCTAATTTAGTGTCACCCTCACTGTCTGAAGGATCTTTAGAAACCTCACATGGAGAATTGCATTCCTTCAGATAAGCCTTACAATGCTTGTTCTCCATCCATTCCCTCTTCTTATATTTCACCATCCTCTTCTCTCCATATTTGACTAATTCTTCTGAAACTATCTGCTCTCCTGGATGGTCATTTTTCTTGGTACTATACTCCTTGAATTTCCTGAATCCTACTCTTCCTTTTGGCATATCAGCAGCTCCATGTATTCCATTTTTATTCTCAGGACTTCCCTTAGGTTCAAACAAACACAACCCCTTAGACTTTTGAATCATTATGACATGCCTGGTTTCCTAGAATGCCTACACACTTGCAGGAAAATTCAATCCCCACACACTTCTTTATCATCCATCAACCCTCATTCATTGCAAAATTACTCAAGTAATCTGCATTAAATAGGAAATTTGAAGCATGCAATATTAATGACTCTAAGTCCCCTTATGCAAGCAAGTTGATAGCTTACAACTCAGGATTGAATCTAAGTTGTTGCTTTTAAAGCACTTAAAACTTCATCCATGGTGGTATGAGCTTTGTTTTGTTTTTTACTTTTTATATCCTTAGGAACTTTCTCATAGAAAACAACAATGCCAGTTCAAGTGTTTCAATCTATCAATCAACATGTATCGCCAACCTAATTCATTCTTTCAATAATATCGACGAAGTACACCAAACAATTTTTTCTTAGAGGGAAGCTTTTTTTATACACTTCATCACTTCATCACTGATCCTAAACTTTGATGAAAGCAATAGCATTGTGATTCTTAGTCCATTGGATTATCTTGCTTTAAAACTTTATCAATAGTCCTCAATCCTCTCGTTGCTTTTATTTTGCTTTATGCTAAATCTTCAAAATTTTCCATGTAGCCCGTTCCATGCTATGACCATCACTTGTCACTAATTTAGTTTGTTTATGCCCTACTATGTTAGTGATGCAAATATCCCGGCGATGTTCCTTAGCCCCTGGTTCCATAGCCTGACCAATTGTCACATTTATTCTTCTATCACATGTTGCTAATTCAAACCTTTCTCTTAAGACTTTATCCGCAATGGGAGATGTTGTGTTCATACCATACTTTGGACACGTACAACCTGCATAGAACAAACATCACAAAAGACACCGCTCATATGATCTTATGATATTAGCAAAGGAAAATCCTTTAGAGAATGTCCATCGCTTATCACCACATTACAACTCATGTTCTAAATCAAATCCATGATGAGCGATGGAGTTATAACATGTGGCAGTTATTCATCGCTAATTATCCTCATACATTTTGCAAGCAATTAGCAATAAAGATATTTACAACTTTGTAATGTCCATCGCTTATCGCTGATGCAATATTTTACATTCAAAACGTATCAGCAATCAAGCGATCACATCGCTCATCGCTATTCCAAATTTATCTTCTCATGGCCATCTGCGATGAGCAATACGATCATAAATATAAAAGTATCACTCATCGCTATTACAATTTCAAAAAATTAAAAGCTAGTAGTGATGAGTGATGTCAAAGGAAAAACATCAATCCATCGCTCATCTCTAATTCAAAGTATGAATTGATGAATAAATCAGCGATGAGCGATACAACTATGAAGGCCATTGGGACATAAGTGGGAACCCTTTAAGCATGTCCTCATTAGTTATTCTTAAAAGAGTGGACTTCCCTAGGTCAATAATTAACTTGAAAACTTCTAAGTTATAAAATGCAAAAGGTGTAAGGGCTTAAAGATCCTTACCCAATTTTATAAAATAGAAAGGTCTGAACTTAGGCTAGAAGGGTCAGTTACCAGGTGACAATGAATGACTAAAGATACATTAAAATAACTGGCAACAGGTAATAGGGGTCAATGGCCTAATAGAATAATGTAAGCCTCTGCAGATAGTAACCTTATAACCTAATGCAATAAGGGTTTTAACATGGAACTAGGAAAAATTTTTGAGGGTTCCATCAGGTCCTCTCACAAAAAAAATAGTTATTACAAGGATGGATGGGTATGTGCAGGATCATCATGGAAAAAATAGGCCCTTAAGCAGCAAAAAAAAAAGAAAAATCAGAGTTAGGCAACTTGACGTAAAAATTTGAATAAGTTATCTATATTATTTACAAAATATGTAATAATAGAATATGTATCAAATTTAATGTAGTTTCTAAACTACTAGGTTTGTTTAAAAGAACAAAAATTCTATTTGGTGAGAATTTCAAATTTCAATGCAATAGTACTTAAATTTTAGGAAAAAATAAGAAGTAGGTGTCTGTCTGACCACCCTAACCACAATAAAATGATAATATTTTTTTATAATATTTTAGATATAATTAGAGGACTCAAGTCTTGATGTGATGCCTATTTTTTTGTATTTTTTTCCCAGGTAAATAATTAATTATGAATTTTTTATTACAACTTTCAAAAAATATAAAAACTCGTATGTCTGACCACCTTAACTTGGTCAAAACTTCATGAAATTCAATTTTTATTTTTTTAATCCTATAGTATGCGAAGCATAGAATGTGACACATGTTTTGGATTCAAAAAATGTTATACCATTTGAAAGCTATAGATTTTTTTCAATCAACCTATCAATCAGGACTTTAGTCATAATTTGAATAGAAAATGAATAATAATTAATTATTTAATTCAAAGTAAAGCATAATTTATATTGGTGGAAAGTTGAGAATCTCCTTTAAAAACCCTTTTCGTTTCATCAATTTTGGGTTAAAAAAATTCATCAACCACATACTTATCATATTGTCACTTTTTGGCCCATCATGATCCTGCACATACTCGGATGGAATTAAGCAAGATAATGTTTGTATGGTTCACTTTTCTTCCCCTCTACTACAAGGTTTCACACTAATAATTATATAGAGGCTTGAGTTATCCTTGTTGGTCTAGAAAAATACAATGAACTAGGATGAAAGAAGATAATTAGTGAGACCAGAGCCATTATTTTAGTCTTACCTAGGAATAATGAAATTCAATGTGAATCTTCTTGGAGGTTGGCATCTTTTTTGGAGATTATTATTTTACTTGCAAAAAATTGATTGCATCTCTTTTGTTCATATTCTTAGATAATGGAGTATTATTGCAAATTGTTTGGATAATGAGGGCCTCTAATTTATTTTGTAATTGGAACATTGCATATTGGGATTCCTTGTCTCCTAAAAACCCTTGAAGCTTATTCAACTCCTACATCATGATTTTTTCATTATTCTAATAATTTCTTCACTATGATTTTGTGTATTTTTAGTTTAACGGTATTTGATAGACCCACCTAATTTTCATCCTTTGGGAAAAAATCATATTTTTAATAATTATAAATATTTTTTTATATATTTTTCCTCACTACTTAGTTCATACGATTACTTATCCTTTATCAAGATTAATAGTAAATAGATTAAATTACATAGTTCTTAATATAATTTTTTTCACAATTTT
>VDFB02000066.1:0-44149 GCA_007258455.2 Sequoia sempervirens | reverse complement strand
ATCATATGCAAAATGTGAAGGGTTCGATCAATAATAAAGACAAGTATTTTTTAAGATGAATGCTAAGACAAAGTCCAAGTATTCACCTTTGTGTATCAACCAAGATGTATAAGAATGTGTGCTAGAAAAATTCACACAAGGTGAAGCACATCTTTTTAAATACCTTGTGAATAAACAAATCTCATAACTAGATTTCAACATTACCTTCATCTGTATATGCCTTATGAATGCCATGTAATCACTGAAATCAGAACATGCCAAACAACTTGTATGAAAGAATATATATATATATATATATATATATATCCTTTGCACATGAATCCAACATGATTAGTACCACAAAACAAAACTGAAAGTAAACCATACAAATCATTGTCCACAAAGTATTGAATATGCCAAGTACTGAATACAACAATAACCAAACCAAATGCACCAAGTACCATAATGCCAATGCCAAACCAAGTGACAATATAACCTGTAGATCCCATTTTATAAACCTGTTACTAGGCACCTGAACATGTCAAGGTGACAATGTCATAAATTTGAAGCTGATAAATACCCTATGGAATACAATAAAGAAGAGCCAACTTATCAAACTAAATATCCTGAACCTGTTGCATGATCATCTCTTGAATCTTTAATAATGCTTTATCCCACATGAGCAATATCACACTGAATATCAACATGAAAAACTTGACTCATCATGAAAATCCTGAATCACCATAAACATGAATACCAATCCAACCCTATAAACTCTGAAGCATAATAGGCAAAAATAATTCAAAGCAAGCATATGAGGACATGTGAACCAATCCAAGATACCATCAATCCTGAACCTACACCTGTAAATATCATAGCATCATTTGTGACTTTTTCATCAAGGACAAACAACTGAGGGGTGAGAGCAACATGGTGTTGGCTAAGGGTGTTCGATTGGCACCTTATTCAAGCTGGATGCATGCACTATTCATCAAGTATTTCCATCTCTCCATCGTAGGAGAAGGCTTCCTTCTCAGCCGCCTCCACTATCAACCATCCATACAGACCTGCCCTGCGCTGCAGCCCGTAGTGGCCATGATAGAAGTACGTCCCCGGCTGCATTGCCCAATATTCAACATCACAAGCGAAGAGCCGAGCCTTTAACACTCCAAACACTAATAAAAGAAACCATTCGTATGTACTATTACTACTATACCAAGTCTACAACGAAGGTGTAGTTGTAAATTCGCCGGCGAAGATGAGACATTGTGAAATGGACGCCGTTCCGTCGTTCCACGGAATTCCAAACTGCAAATCGGCTATTGTTAGCGTTCACCGACTACTGACATAATTTCGAAGGGATACAAGTTATACCGCACCTATTATATTGTATTGTACAGACATTGTGCCGAAGCAGCTTACCTGTCGAATGCCATGCCAGTGAATGACCACGTTCTCCGTCGGCAATAGATTCTCCACTTCCACTACGATGGTGTCTCCCACTTTGGCTTTGATTGCCGGTCCGGGTACGCCCGTTTATGTAGATCAGCGTCTCTTTCACACAGTCTGGTGACCACTCCAGGTAATTGATCTTCCACTTATAGCTGTGCACTGAATGTGCTTCACTACCCCTCGCTGATATAAATAAGATCACCTGCAATCCCATAAACATAAACCATACCATACCCAAATCCGTATTCAATTTTCACGATGTGGCCGATAGCTAGTTCCTCTTCCAGCAGCTAACTACGGACCACCCGACTAGGTACCTCATTTCTATTAATTCAAACATCTAACTCCTTTTATAGGCCTCGTACAACTAACATGAGATATTTACAGGCAGTTGACTAGGAGAATCTTAATAATGTGCCTGCCTTGTATCGGACATCTACCACTTCCAGCTGTGCGCATCGTTCCCCCTCTTTTGTCTCACCTTACAAACAAACTGGAACGATTAATGATTTGCCCACTTCAAAAGGTCCCCACAAGGGAATCGCTCCGTTTGTGCATTTCTGCTCCCGTGTTCCAACGATTTCTCTTGACCCGCAAGCTAGAGCATTGGCTTCTTAAAACTTTCTTTTGTTCTTCTGTGAGGTTGTTGTGCCATGTGGCACTGCGCATTAACCAGTGCGCACCATCACACCGTTTCTAAGTTGTGTCGTGCCATATGCGTTTTGCCATGAATCTTACCACTTTTATTGATCCTGTTGAAATTTCCTGGAAATTTATCCGAAACACCGGTAATCGTTACTTTTAAAGAGAAAGAACGTTCTCGTTCCTAATTTGGGTTTAGACACGGCCAGCGAGTCCCTAATCAAAGTGGCTTCCGGTTCTCTATTAAACTTTTAATCGGGAAAGGATTCACGGTAGAGTTTGTTAATTTAAATTTATACCTTTCGAAAGTTTCTGAAGATCGTTTGTCATTTTTATTTTATTTTAAAAAGAGAATATTATTGTATATTCAATGAAAATGATCACAGCTCGAGGTTTAAACGGTTTCTGGTCCGAAACAATCAATAAAGTCAAAGTTGATAAGTAGCAAGAGCTATAACACTCGGGGATGGAACGGGGTGTCCCCATCGTTTGGTTTTCTCTCCAAATTAACATGTTCAAGGTCATCTAGGGGCCCCCCAACTTAAAACAACACCTCTTATTTATTATAAATTCGTGCTTAAGAGTTTGAATATTGTTTTAATATTAATCATTAAAGTAATATACTATCATCATATGCATGTCCTTTTTCTAAATAGTTGTTCAAGTGTGATTCAATATATCACTTCAATTTCGAGGGGAAAATAGATTATTTGGTTTATATCATTTTTGTAGATATTGGGAATTGTATAGCATGCGGCGAATGGGGTTGTGTGTATATGAGTGTCATATTTTTGAGTAAATATTGGTAAAATGATGGAGTCTAACTTGAGTGCATCTTTAGCCATCTCAAGAGTATGGACTCAACATATGTCTTACCATTTTTCTTAGTTGGATCAAATCTTCGTACACAAAAACCAACTTGATCTAAATATATAGTACAAAAATTATCCTAGGATCATCCATTAATAATCTTTGAAAGGTATTTGTAAACACTATTAGTTTTAGACACAAATTCAATATATCAAGGTGAATAAGTTGTTGGTCGCACCACAAATATACAAATTCATGCCTTATTGTTTTCCCTTAAGTTTTGTTTGAAGTTCAAAATTTCTAACTAATTAGAAAAATCTTGATGTAGTGGGATCCACTAACACCCCAATCATGCTTGAGTCATGTCATTGACCCTATGTATTTTCCAAGCTTTTATGTTTTCAATTGAGCTTTAATGTTACAAGGCGTTGCAACTTTCTTATTTTCAATTGAACCCACATATATTCTCTTTGATAATAACAGTTTAGTAGAAATTGTCATACCTTCATATTTAATCTATCATTAATTTATATACTAGATTTGGGGAGTGTAAAAGACACATTGTAAGCTTTTGTAATCTCCCGAAGGGTAAAATAATTGCATCCAACTATAGTTCTCCAACATTTTGGTAAATTTTATTTTTCATATTAATCGTCTTTATCAATATAAATCTTGCAAAAAGGATTGAACTAGGAGAATGCATTGCTTATCAAATTTACAATCTCCTAAAGCTATTCATCAATAATATTTTTACTAAATTCAAATGTTTTGATTAGATAAGTAGGGGAAGGGCCCTAACCCATTACAAAATGAAAAATAGAGCCAAACAACTCAACAAAACGGACTGGAAAAACACAACAAACCAGAGAGAAATAACCAATCGAACAAATGTCACGACCCCTATTTTATGGTTTGCATTTTATAATGTTTGACTACATTAATTGGTGGTGAAATAAAAGTGTAATGAATTAATTATAAATTACTTATAGATTTATTTATTAAGAATAAATAATAACACTTGGTTAATTTAGAGTAATTATTTTATTCCCAATCGAATTAACTTTATTTATTTATTTGGAGTAATTAATTTAATCTATCTCACTATTCATTATGGTAAATTTCTTAGTTGCAATTATTCTTTATTATTATCGAAGGTAAATAATATGTATAAAAGAGATATTATATAATATTCAAGATTCAGTGTAGTACCCCTCTGCTTTTGGTCCTTCGCGTCATGTGGTCCTTCGCGTCATGTGAGTAAGTGGTTTATTTATGTCTGGTATTTGATTGTTTCCCTTCATTGTTCTGTGCTCTCAATTTGAGGTTTGGTTGTGGTTGCATTCGATTTTCATTGTAGTATGGGTTTTGAATTGAATGACAGAAAGGATATGTTATCCTTTATTTGATGATATAGTTTACTTATATATATACATATAATTAGGATTAAAGTTTAGAGCATAAATGTTTTGGAAAATATTATTTAAATCGGGGATAAAATCAAGTGCATTGAATTGTTCAAATACAAGAAAAGGGAATGATATCGATGAATTTATGTGATTATTCAAAATGAATAAATAAATAAATGATTATATCTAATAATGAATTGGAAACATTGGATTGTGAGAGGGAGTAATTTAGCTTATGGTTAGTTGAATATGAAGATAAATAATTTGGAAGTGACTATTAGGGAATATTAGAATACTTTTAAGAAATTTAATTGGAATTGTAAATGATTAGATATTTCCTAAGGATTATTCAAATGGTCTTTTAATTGATTAACTGGGAATTACTGGGAATGGGGGCCACATTTCTTTGAAGCTTTTTGCCTAACCGTTCCACGTGCCTTGTCCTTCAACCACATTCTGCATGCATGTCCTTGGGATGGAAGCTACGCCTAACATGGAAGGAGAGTAATGCGCCTTGGGGAGATGACATTCTCTGGCAGAGATATTTTGTAAAAGAGTTCACGTGCCTTTTGCATGCGGGGGGGAAGCATTCTTGCAAAAAAAAACAATGCACACGCCTTGTCTATGTTTCTGCATTTTGTCTTCCAGAGGAATTTGCGTCTGTACCATCTGCTAGAAATTCCCCTTCCATTATTCATTCGTGGACTTCCAAATCATGTTCAAAAGCTCCCATTTTGGCACAATTTTAAAAACATGAATTCCTCCAGTACCAATGTTGCAGGCAATGAAACCTACGATTCACGCCCTCCTAATTCATCTTTGAATGAAAGGAATCTGGCATCTTTGTCTGGGAGGTCGGTGGCTACACATCCTTGGCAAGATTTGGAGATTGGTAAGGTCCTTCATTGCTCTATGCTCATTTCTGTTTATAGGAAAATGTAATCAGCATTCTAGTCAAGCTATTTGCACATTAGAATTGTAATGGTTGCTAAAGATAATTTCACATAGAGAGAGAAAAATTGATTTGAATGTGATACTTAACTATAAAAGTCTTCATTTTTATCACTCGAATTCTTCGTATGTGAGCATCTGGTTTCGCTATGAATGGTCCGTTGCTGGGAAAGGTTTTAGAGAGGGGCTTTACACCTACCAAATGCATTTTCTTGAAAGATCTAAAGCCTTTTCATCAATTTCGTTTTGTGCATATTATGCAATCATAGCAGTCGATGAGGTCATATTTCTTAGAGGCATTATATCAATCAGTGCACACGCTTTTTCATATTTCTTTGAGGCTTCTATCAAATAGTCACTTCCCTTGTCCATGTTACGGACATGAAGGTCAACCATGCACTCTTGTTGATCAGCTATATCTGTAATGCAATAGGGGCGACTGATGTGTGAAATATGTGCAGCCCTCATGCGATAAACATGCCTTCTACGCACCTCCTACACAAGCAAAGCTTACTACGTAAGGGTGTGCTACAGGGTGCTTCATTAATGCTAAGATTTTGAGAGTTTCCTTGCAAAATCCATTGTGTGCATATCCTGCAATCATTTCATCCCCCGAGACCGCATTTCTTTGAGCTATTTTGTCAAACAGATTACATGTCTTGCAGCGGCAGTGTTCAGACTGTGGAGGGTGTATAACTTTAAATAACCTCTGTAATACCATTCGCAATCTGTCATAGCAGCAGCACTTGAGAATAGAATGTTGTTGAGATTTAAATAACCTTCTTGACACCATCAGAAACCTATCACTACTGCAGTGTTGAGACTTTGGAGGGTGTGTAAATTTAAATGATGTCCCTGATGCCATTTGCAACCTGTTGAAGTAGCAATACTTGAACATAGAAGATTGTAGAGGTATAAATAACCCTTCTATTTCAATGGGAGCCTGTCACGTATGCAACACTCTAAATTAGAATGTTGCAGAGGTTTAAATAATCTTCTTGATTCTGTTGGCAACCAGTCACGTCTGTAGTATTGAAAATAGAATGTTGTAGAGGTTTAAATAATCTCCCAGATTTCATTGTCAACCTGTTGTAGTGGCAGCGCTTGAATAGGATAGGGCGCATAGATTTGAATAAAATAAAATAAAAATATAATAAAATAATCTCCCTGGTTTCATTGGCATCATCTGCCAATTGCATTGTCTTGAAAGTTTCTAAAGCCTTTTCTATGGAGGCAAACTCAGAAAAGACAACATAGAAATGCATTTATTTTACTTTTTACCACGGTGAATTTATGTATTATTTATTTAATATTTTCATATGTTTAATAATGTGTTATAAGGATTTTATGCCAAGAGTCCAATAGTAAATACCTCATTTAGTCTCATGGTGTGGTGTACTCCACTTATGCATTAGGAATACGGCTTTTATTTATAAGGCTAATGTACATCAAACTACTGGGTCATGCCTAGAAAGCTTGTTCATTCATGGGTGAGTGACATCAATTCTAGTGATGCTGCAACAACTAATCTTAGCCAATATAGTTAAGGAAAAAGTTGTTTACTGCAAGCATAACTTGGTTTACAATTATGATAGTTGAAGTGAAATAATGAAGAGTACTTTTACTACATAGTGAGTGGTTTAACATTAAAATGTTTCCGAATATGTTGTCTATATGGAATCTTGTTTCCAAATAAAAGGTATGTTTGGTCATACTAATTCATTAAATATATATGTAAGAAAAGATGAGGAAAACTAGTAGAAACATACTTAATGTAGTTTGATAGCTAATATTGTGAGCATGGAAGATTATTATGAGACAGGTATCTCAAGGAACATGGAAGTCAACATCTTCGAACAAGGGCCATATAAGAAGTACCATTGATCTTAACACACAAGTTGAGCTGGTATATTGAATGAATCCATGATCCAAGCAAGTATTCAAGTCAAGATCTATCACAATCAAGCAAGAGCTTATCTATTTTGGTGAGTTGCAACCTCATAACCTATTCATCCATTATTCCCTATCTTATTTTATTTCATTTCAAGGTTTGATTACCAAAACGGGGTTTGACCGAGGCAAACCCCTATTCACTAACATTTTCTTGCAGGTCTAGGTGGATGACACATGGATGAGTAAGCTTCTCTTGTGTAAGCAACCTTAGATTGGTCAGCCATGTTGTACCTGTAAGTTACTTACCTTGAATATAGATGAATCTCATTTACACTAATAAATCATGTACCTGAGACTCTTTTGCAATACCTTAATTTAACGATGTGCAGGTTATTCCAGTTGAATAAGTGATTGAAAACTATCTAATTAATATTCTTTAATTCCACCCTTATATAATTATCTGGTTCTATTAAATTAGTATTTTTGGGTTTAAATAACTAAGTGTGATTTGTGGAGTCTTTACAACAAACAACACAAAACTGTTTAAGGAGTATCTCTTGAACCAAGTAAAGCCACTAAGGGCGAGTTAAACAAGACCGTGACCTTCTTAGAAGGATGTTTCTTCTTTCTATGAACTGTAGTCCAAGGAGAATTATAAAAACTAAAACCAAGAAATTTTGATTAGAAGGGGAAGACTCCCCTCTAGAGTAGCAAACCAGAGGAACAACTAAAACATCAGGTACAACATCTAAAACCAAGCCTAAATTTGCAGGACTTACTGCAACATTTTTTAATACATTAGCCTCAGAGGAGGCAACACAAACAACATTAGGGATAGCCAAATCCAAAGGCCGCACAACAGTATCCACAAAAGGAATAGCATCCACCACAACTAAGTCAAGTGGAGCAGAAACTAGCATTTGAGGAGCAACATCCATCACAACACTCATATTAAGCCTTGCAGAAGGGGAAGCATGCCTAGATTCATCATCAGAAGAAGAAGCAGAGTCAGCTGTAGGGTGAATTGTTAAGTGTTCACTAAGTGAATTCTTCCACGGTGTAAAAGAAGAAACATGGTGAGAGATTTGAGAGCAGTCACGAGCCAAGTGGCCAATAGAAAAAAAATGTCTACATCGAAAAGGAAGACCCTCATAATCCACAAGATGAGACCAAGACCAACTATTAATCTACAACACAACCTCTCTAGGTAAAGCCTTCGATAGATCAACCTCCACCAAAATCTTAGCAAAGGAAGTATGAGTGAAATTCTTGGGAGCCCTATCCACTTTCAAAAATTTTCCAATAGCATTGTCAATGCGCTCATAGGCAGAGGAACACCGGAACTATAAGGGAAGATATGGCAATATTTCCCAAACATGCATCACATCCAAAGGTTCTTTCAAAGGGTTAAAATAAAAAACCCAAGGTCTCAAGGAAAGGGGATGAGAATCCCACATCCACAGACCATGAGTTAAAACAACTTGTCTATCTTTAGGAGAATTAAAAATCACCACAAAAAAACCCCTTGCAGAAGGGTAAATCTCCATCATGCCATCCACCAAAGGAGACTAGTGATTGGTAATCCAAAGGTGCAAGTCAGGAACACAAGCGACAAAATCTGCAAATAAAGCATTTTTAGAATAGAAATCTATATTATCATAAACTTCCTTACCAAGAGAAACAATAGTAGCAACCACAACACAATGCATAGGTTGCACAACACCCTCTGAGGTCTCTTAGACTTCACAACATCAACATAAGAAAACTGTCCCTCTCGAGAGGATGTGGACAACCCAGAAATAGTAGCTCCAGCAGCCTCCTCAACCCCAGGAGGTGAATAAAATGCAGCATCATTGCGGACCCCAAAAACTCTCATAAAAGTACTAGCCCTTGTATTAACCATCGGAGGAGAAGGGGCCCCCACAACATCCATAGAGAGATCCACAATGAGCTCGTAGCTAGGAAAAGACAAGGGCTTGTTAACACTAGGACGAGAGCAAAGAACAGAGTGGCCAAGAGAAGACACATCCATAAAGTCATTCAGAGACATGCCTGGGTGGGAACTAGAGAGGGCGAAAGTGGAAACAGCCACAGAGCCGTTCAAAATCATGCCTAGGCAAGAACTGGAGAGAACCGAAGCGGACACAAACATTGTATTAAGAGTAGCTTCTAATACTTGTTTCTTCATTTCACACTAAATTCAAATGTTGATGGAGTGAAGTCAAGAATATTCTTAGACACATACTTACATAGATTGATTCCATGAGAAATAACCTAAATCCATTCATAATTTCATTTCTATGATAGCAGAGATGAAACTTATTCTAGTCTTAAGATTGAAACATTGAAAAGTGTGAGATTGTGTAACATTTTTTACATTGGAAGAATATACTTTTTAATAGTGATAAATTGACTTAAGCAAGAAATTTTTAGTATTTCTCCATCATGAATTTAAGAGCTAAATATTATTATTCTTCCTATTTAATTTGTCTATATTTATCACAATTAGTAAGCTAATTTTATTTAATCAAAGTTAATATGATTTGTTGGTCGTATTAGTTTAACTACCCTTAGATTTATTATGTAGTGTAATTGTGTTCATTTCATATGTTAATCCTCTAGTAAATAGAATATTATATGATTGATTAAATTACTCCTCCAATTTAATTAAACTAGCTTGTGTTTATTCAAAAGAGAGCAACAAATGAAAAGTGAAAGTAGCTACACAAAATTTAGATAAGGTTCCAATAAACTGTAGAATCCATTGTCTATAATTGTAGGTAAAATAGTATAATACCAAGTGATCAGGATGGATGGTGATAGATGCAATTATTTTTTGTAGCCTCAATGCGAAGGTAAGTACAATTTGGCAGTTCATCCTTATTAGTGTGAAAGGGGTAGTTTATCTAACTAGTTCATTCTTAGCTAGTTCTCCACTAAAGTTCTCTTCATACTAGCTTAAATTTACATAGGGATAAGATGGTTGAGCCTTTAATGACATGAGTTGTCACACCTTATAGGATGCCAACACTTGTCATAATTTGGTTGCATCTATCTCTCCCCTTGGCCTATATAACCAAGGCATTTCCTTTGTAATAACATACCATTTCATTCCAATTCTCAAGCTGAATATAGCTTTGCATTCTTGAGAGGAATACAATTTATTCCTCCTCATATTTTTGGTTTTTCTTTCCTTCAATCATTAGATTCCTAGTAGGATAGTTAGCAAATCTCACAATCCCTTTACAATGATGACTTCCACAACAAAACTAGTAATTTTTTTTTATTAAGCATCTTGCTACTTAATAATCTCTTGCTTGAGAGAGAAATCCATTTTCCTTAGGTTGATTTTGTGGTCTATGGCGACTTGTACAATTTTCAACAATCTTATTCTTTTATATTAATTTTACTACATTCTAAGAAGTAAATCTAAACATGATTTTTTCTATTTTAAGATATTTTATCATAAATGGAGTAGATACATTTCATGTTCATCTAATAATACTCAAAGATATTTTTTCTATATATATTTGAATGATATAATTATATAAATTCTGAAAAGTGAATGTCATTTCTAATGTGTCTGTTAATAATTTTGTAAGAATAATAGCATGGAATTTCAACAATTACTAACTTATATTATTAATTTCATGAGATTCAAATGGAATGTTGATGAGTTACATGGTTTTTTTATATTCCACCTATTATTAAATTTTTTCCATCAATTCATACTAATACATGTAATGCACAAATTAATCTATGAAATGGAATCTCAAGTGCACATATCAAATGATTTATATAGCATAAATAGTTGTACAAATGTGTGAAATAATGAAGTATTGTTCTTCCATACCACTACAAAAAATATGCATGAAAGGTAGAACCTATTGAAAGAAAACTGGATTAAAGGAGTTATTTACATTGACAACAATAAGATTTATTTTACTTTTTACATAAGTATTTTTAATAGAAAAATTATATATTTATCCATTATATTTTATACTAAAATTAGATTTTGGAAGAAATAGAACTAATATGTTTTTAGTCATTTCTATAAACATCTTATACATATTAATTTCTTCACTATCACTATCATTTGTGAAAGAATATTTGGTTTGATATTTCTTTAAATATCTTAGGGAAATTACATGTACACCAACACCACCATTTAAAATCCATTTGTAACTTATGAAAAGGTTTATTATATTAACTATGTTTTTATTCAAACATGAATATTGTCTTTAACAAATATAGTTTACATTTTGAATACAATATTATTGTTTGTTAGTGTATTTAAGTTTAAATTAGGTTAATCTCTTAGGTGGTTTTTTCCTGTGTGTGTAGTTTTCCCACCTGTCATATATATTTTCTTTCCTTTATAAGACACTATTGTACATTGTGTAATATATCTCATCTTAATTCATTCTCTCTTATGGTGAAATAGAATAGTGCTTCTCTCTATCTTGTGAAGGTGTTTTGTTGCAAATGGTGCTCCTAGGTAGTGGATGACACCAACGTGGTATCAGATCCAACCATTCTACAATCCTTCCTTTGATATTTTTCATTAGAAGTTGTTTGAGATTGTTTATTTTGTTTTATTGACATTTGAAATTTTTCAAATTTCAAAATTGCCTTATTTTTTATTATTTCATTTTGTTGTTGTTCGTGATTGCTAGGAATGATTTTCATGGCTATGTTGGCATGATTTTCTCTTAGTAAAAGGCATTTTTTGGTTGTGCAAAGTTTGTTGCCAGCGTTGATTTTCTTTGGAAGGTAGAATTATTTTGCAAAAACCCATATTTGCCTGCACAATTTCCACATTGGAGGTTTGATTGGAGATAGAGAATTTTTTTCTTGATTGGAGGCAGCAATTTCCCTTGTAGACACAATTCATTTGCATAAAGGTGCGATTTACACTATAGTTGAGGGTTTTTTTCTTCCTTTTGTGGATTGAAGGGTGCTCATTTCTCTTCATGAGGCATTTCAAGATCAAGTTGGGCATGATTTGTTGGAAGCCTTGCAACATGAGCATGAAGTATGGATGGTTTGTGTTGGTTGTTCCTATGTTGTCATTGATGTCAACATGGTGATAACTATATGGGAAGAATGCTTGGTTTACCAGAAGTTGTTCTCTATCGGTAATACCCTTTTTGTGATTGATTGATGTGTTGGTATTTGAGTTTGGAATTTACTGCAAGATCTAATATGACTCTAATCTCTTAACCATGTTTTCTTGACTCATTTAGACAACTATATCCTGGATCTTGAGATATCTTTTGTTGTGAGAAGAAAGTTATCTCTAACAAAGTTTAACTCTATATTTTACTGTTGTTTTGTGTATGGCTTACTGTGTAGGAGACTCCACATTCCACTAAGGTAAATATTCCTATGCTGTGGTTTTGACTGATAGTCTCCTTGCTAGTGGTATGATGGGAAATTAATGTGCTCTTAGATTCAGAAGGTGTTTGCTTTGAGAATTATTTGTTGGTTTATAGAATTTTATTTTGGTCTTGGCTGACTCAGCGTATATAATATATTATGAAGACTAGTTATGCTTTATGGATGTTAGCCAACTTGGTATAATGTTTAAATCATATGTGGTGTCGACCTAATTAGATATGCTTGTATATATATAATATATTTTGAGGAATGAATGTATGAGGGATGAGAAAGAGCAAGGAGAAGTGAGAAGTGTGTGTGCACAAAGGAGAAGAAAAGTGTGAGAGCCTAACTACTATATTAGTTGTGATAATTAGTACAATTTTGTTGAGTGATTACTATGTGGGGTAGTACTTCATATTTTGAGCTTCAGTGGAACTGAACCCTGCACATTTAAGGTGTATTCTATTAGTTCAATGTTTTGGCCATGAGCCACCATCATTGTATCTTGGTAGTTAGCCATCTTTTGTACTCAAGTTGTGAGCCTTTTTGAAGGACAATGAGTCCTAGTAGTGAGCCCCATAATATTTTGTATCCAGATATAATATATTGTGAGTTAACCATCACCGTGGTTTTTCCCTTTTTGGGTTTTCCACATAAAAATCCTAGTGTTCTTGTGTATGGTTGAATTAACTTGTTTCTATGATCTCTCTTGCTAATTCAGTTAGAATTAGAATAATGTTTAGATCATTTATTTTATTATGGTTTTATTGAATACTGATTACCCCCCCTCTCAGTATTCCAAATGGTCAACAATTAGTATCAGAGCTTGGCCACTTGGAGGAATCCTAATAGCTTGAGGGAGGTCCTAGAATTTGAGTATAAGATTTTTTTTCCCTTAGAAGCAGTCTCTACCAAATGTTCAGAAGAAATGGAAGATCTGAAGGACATGTTGATAAAAACACATGAGTATATTGAAAAGTTGCAAAGTAAAAGTATTGAAGCATGTAATCTATTGGTTGAAGGAGAAGAAATTATCTCTATCCTAATACATCAATTGGATGAGAAAAAAAGAACTGAAGAATGTTAGGAAATTAAAATTCAAAGGAAGATGGATGAATGTTTAAAGCTAGAGGAAGAAGCAAAAATTTTGAGATTTGATTTGGAAAAGGTAAGAAGTTTTAAAGACAAATTTAAGATAAGCTTGACAATGCTTAATGAATTGATTACTTCTAAAAAATCAGCAATGGATAAGAGTGGTTTAGGGTTTGAGAAAGGTCAAATTTTTAATGTGAAGCAATCTACTGGTAAAAAGACTCGGTACAAAGATACACAAATCAAGGATCCTAGAAGAAATCCAAGAAAAACTATTGTCAAGTGTTATGATAATAAAAGGTACTTATCTTTTAATGTTATTTGTTACTTCTACAAGAAGTTTGGTCATAAAGAAAAGGACTACAAAAATTAAATGAATGATTCTTTATTAGGAAAATTTTCTAAGTGCAAGTTCAGACTAGATATAAGGTTGGTGCATTGAATAAAAAGAAAAATGCGAAGAAGAATATTATTTTCTATAAGTGCAATAATCTAGAAGGAATAAATTCAAATAATTTTAAAGGCTTATGTATCTTTGTCAAAGCATGCAAAGGGAGTTTAGAAGGAAATTCAAAGTTTCAGGGTTTGAAGAAGAAGTCAAGCATATTCGAAGTGAGCTCTAGAAGCAAGATATCTACATATTTCTTGTTTGAATTTTTAGAGGTATTCCTGTTTGTACAATCTTTCATTTTTACTGTTATGGATAATTCAAAGGTTGTGGATAGTGTGGATAAAGTGCAAGTCAATTTGAGAAAATATTTGAAGGATCTGTCAAAAGAGTATGTTGGTGTATTCTCTTGCATCTTTCTGAGAGTGTTTCCCACAAAAGATATGTATGCATTTGTTTTCAGTAAGATAAAAGAGATGTCATTAGTTTAGTTGAGCATGCTTTGGGAAAGTGAATTGAAAGAAATCCATGATACCTGCAAAGTGTTAGTTGAGAAAAAGTTTGATGTTTGGAGGAAAGTTACCTTGTTTGAATTTGAGAAGTACATTTGAATAGTGTTGAGCAGAATCCATGATGAATCTTTGTGGATTAATGAAGCATGTTTGATTACTAGAGACGATATTAGAGATGTAACTAGTTTTTCTTTCTTCGAACCAGTTCCCAAATAGAAAGCTATGGATGAGAAAGAGATATTTGAGGTTACCGGTGCAAATCTTGAAGGAAAAGAGAATGATTTAAGATTTATTTTTGATCTGGTAATACAGTATGGTGCTATAGTCACTGGTCACAAAGTTTGTATCCCTACCAATGAACTTACAATTTCTACTAGTGTTGTGCATATTGCTATTGATATGGTTAAAAGAGGTATGGAATATGACTTGTGTGAATTAATTCATATACATCTTTTGAGGAACTTAAGGAAAATCAAGAAGAATAAGAAGAATACATTTTAGTATGGAAATTTGGCTATCTGTTGACTCTTTTACTTTTAAAAAGAGTTGTCGATAATAAGAATGATAGAATGGTCAAATTTAGAGAATATTGCCTATCAAATTAGGAAGTTCGTGATAAATCTTGATAGTTTGGATGCATAAGAGTTTTCCCTTGCTGCATTCTTTGGAACATTTCAAATGAGGATTAATAGAAGGTTTAGGATTCTAGTATGTGTTGTTGAAAGGTACTCCGGAAGCATAAATTTTCTTGTGTCTACATATTTTTGTCACATGGAAGTAGTTGAATCAAGGTTAGTTTGGATATTTGAATTGAACTATGAAGTGTCAGAGGTCGAAGTTGATAACTATGCTAAAATTATTTTGGAAAGCCCTAAGAATATTGATATAGAAGGCACGTCTGGTAGTGTGACTGGAATAGGGAAGAAGAAGAAGAGTGTTGATAAGTAAGAAGTTTTAGAAGGAAGTGAGCTTGAACATGAGCATGAAAGAATAAACATTCAGAGAGCTTTGGAAGAATTGCAGAATATTATTCCCGGTACTAATTTGATTCATCTATTTCTGTTGTGGAAAATCTTTGTGGCATGATTGATTCTTTAAAGGTTTACTTCTCTTAACTTGAAGTGTTTGCTGGAATCAGGTCTAATGAAGGAAACTTGGAAGATGTTAAAGAGAAATGCGCGATTGCATACAATCGAGTGATGAAGGAATTGGAGTGTGTACAAGGTTGTGAAGAAGAGGCACATAAATTACTTTCTTTTTTCCTAATTAGTCTAGATGTACACTAGATATAACAAATGAGATAAGGGTGAGTGAGTCTTAGTTGAGCACTCAGGAAGATACATACAGGTTGGTAGAAGATAAAGAAAGTCAGAGGTGGCCCTACATTGTTCAGCTTCATGATAAATTATTTTCTCTACAGGATTAGAGGGAAAATGTTATCAATAAGTTTGTGGCACTCAGAGACATGATTAAACTCAGACATACTACTATTTCTAGTGCTATTGGTTGTATTTGTGAGTTATCAGAGATCAATCTTAGTCCTAATACTTTAGCAGATGATGTAAAGTCTTTAATTAAGCTTGAGCTATTTGACAAAAATCTTGTATGTGAAAAAGGTTCATGGGAAGAAGGTAAAGCATCATGGAAGGATATCCTCAAGAGTCTCAAAGGTTCTTCTTTAGTTTAATTCAATTTTTTGTTCATTTCTCTTTTTTGGGTACATTTTTTATATGTACATATATTTCAGTGCCCCTTCCTTTATCATTGCTGTCAAAGGGGGAGAGATGAAGAGATGAAGAGATAGAGAGTTAGAGGAAAAGAATTTTTGTGAAGAACGGTTTTAATAGGGGGAGTATTCAAAGTATTCAGTTTCAATTTGAGAAAAATGTATTTGTCATCCATGTTGCCATTAATTCCAAATGGGGAGATTGTTGGAAGCCTTGCAACATGATCATGAAGTATGGATGGTTTGTGTTGGTTGTTAATACATTGTCATTGATGTCAACATGGTGATAACTATATGGGAAGACTGCTTGGTTTACCAAAAGCTATTCTCTACCAATAATACCCTTTTTTGTGATAGATCAATGTGTTGGTATTCAAGTCCAAACATTATCACAAGATATGATATGAATCAAATCTCTTAAGCATGTTTTATTGACTCATCCAGACAACTATATCCTAGATCTTGAGAGGTATATTTTTGTGAGAGAAAGTTATCTCTGACAGAGTTTAAATATTTATTTTACTATTGTTTTCTGTATGGAATACTCTGTGGGAGACTCCACATTCTACTAAGGTGAATATTCCTATGTTGTGGTTTTGATTGATAGTCTCCTTGTTGGTGGTATGATGGGAAATTAATGTGCTATTAGATCTGAAAGGTGTTTTCTTTGAGAATTATTTGTTGGTTTAGAGAGTTGTGTTTTAGTCTTGGCTGACTTGGAATATACAATATATTATGAACACTACTTATGCTTTATGAATGTTATCTGACTTGGTATTTAATGTTCAAATCATATATGGTGCTGAACTAATTGATGATCAAGATATATTTGTATATATATAAGATTTTTTGAGGAATGAATGTATGAGGGATGAGAAAGAGAAAATATGAGAAGTGAGAAGTGTGTGTCTGTGTGAAGGAGAAGAAAAGTGTGAGAACCTAATTACTTTATGAGTTGTGATTAATACAATTTTGTTGAGTGATTGCTATGTGAAGAAGTACTTCATATTACGAGCTTCAATGGAACTAAACCCTACACATTGAAGGTGTATTCTATCAATTTAATCTTTTGGTAGTGATTCATTATCATTGTATCTTGGTAGTGAGCCATCTTTTGTACTCAGGTTGTGAGCCTTTTTAAGGATAGAGAGTCCTGGAATTGAGCCCAGTAATATTTTGTATCCAAATATAATATATTGTGAGTTAACCCTCACTGTAGTTTTTCCCTTTTTGGGTTTTCCACATAAAAATCTTGGTGTTCTTTTGTATGGTTGCATTGAATTGTTTCTATGATCTCCCTTGCTAGTTTAGTTAGAATTATAATAATGTTTAGATGGATTTTATTATGGTTTTATGGAATACTGATTCACCCCCTCTTAGTATTTCAGATGTTCAACACGATTTTCATTTACTTTTGGTTGTGATTCAAAGTTGACTAGCTGCATTTTTTCCTAGAAGGTGATTTGCATCTATGTTGAGGCACAATTCTTGTTGTTTGGCCTTTCAAAAGTGTTGGTTTGTAGTAGAGGGAACTTTTTTTTTAGGCATGTTTTCTTCACATGTGGCCATGATTTCCTTGTGAGAGGCGAGGTTTAGTCTTCATGGGAAATTATACTCCTCCTCTATGCAGTGAATAATGTCATTACAGGCGCATTTGCAAGAAGCTACGTTTGAATTTCTAGTTTGGAGGCTATAATGGGGATGGACCCAGTACAAAATGTTTTATGATCAAGAAACCTCTACTATTAGTGATGTCACAACCTATTTTTTGGCTTTGAAACTTTATATTTAATAAGGTTTTCCCAAACATTTATTTAGGGTTTCAGGCTACATTGAAGGGGAAGTGGGCCCAAGTTTTTGAAGTTTATTGCTAAAAGAAATAATCCCACATTGGCAGCGTGAGATAATTTGTTTCTCTTTAAATAGAGTTGCAGTGCATTTGATTGGTGTGAGAAAGTCTTATAGATTGAGAAGAAGTTTTTGAGTTGTGGAGACTTGTGCAAGCATTTGGATTTCTAGTGGTGTGAGAATCTGCAATAAACAAAAAGTAAGGTGCATAACATTTTTGCTCCAATTTTCCAGATTTAGTCCTTTTAATTTCTTGAGTAATATTTTTTGGAGATATATTTTTTGGAGAAGTTGCTTAGTTGATATTTTTTGGAGGCTTCAATTTGGTGCTTTTTTTTTCTTTTGTTGAAATGGCTACTCCTGAGTCAATTGAATTGTTAACTCCCCATAATTACCATACCTAGAAGATGAAAATGTGTAGGTTTTTTTAGTCTAAGGGTCTATGGTCCACACTGAGTGATAACCAACCCACTCTTAACAAGGAATATGAAATATTTTCCCATATAAATAAGTGTGATGAAGCTATGGGTTTGATAAAAATTATATTTCCAATAGTATTTGTTATCAATCCGATATGCACCGTATGTTATATTTGCAGAAATTTAACTATCTATTGACACATGGGTATGTGCAGGATCATGATGGGCCAAAAAGTAGTGATATGATGGGTATTTGTAGGGTATTTGGTTGATGACCCTTTTTTTAACCCAAAATTGATGAAACGAAAAGGGTTTTTAAGGGAGATTCTCAGCTTTCCACCAATATCAATGATGCTTTACTTTGACTTTAATAAATAATTATTTTTCATTTTCTATTTGAATTACGACTAAAGTCCTAATTGATAGGCTGATTGAAAAACATCTATAGCTTTCAAATAGTAAAACATTTTTTGAATCCAAAACATGCATCACATTCTATGCTTCACATACTATAGTATAAAAAAAATTGAATTCCATGAAGTTTTGACCAAGTTAAGGTTGTCAAACATACGATTTTTTATATTTTTTAAAAGTTATAATAAAAAAATCATAATTAATTATTTACTTGGAATTTTTTTTTTTTTAAAAATGCATCACATCGGGACATGAGTCCTCTACTTATATCTAAAATACTATAAGAAAATATTATCATTTTATTGTGGTTAGGGTGGTCAGACAGACACCTACTTATTTTTTCCCTAAAATTTAAGTACTATTACATTGAAATTTCAAATTTTCACCAAATAGATTTTATTTATTTTTCAATAAACCTAGTAATTTAGAAACTACATTCAATTTTATATAGATTCTATTCTTATATATTTTTGAAATAAAAAAGATAACTTATTCAAATTTTTATGTCTAGTTGGCTAACTCTGATTTTTCTGAATTTTTCGCCACTTAAGGGCCTATTTTTTCCATGATGATCCTGCACATACCCACATGGAAACCTTCTTTAGATGTGGGTGGTCTGAACAAAGAAGGAATATCTAGAGTGAGTTGGTTCTCCAAATTATATACTCTATTCTAAATGATCTTCCGAGGGGAAGAGTTAGAAAGATAATTGAAATGACTTAAAGTGATTTTCAGAACCGAATAATGACTTAATGATGAATTTAATTTTTACCCACAAAAAGCTCTCAGAAAAACAACAGTACTTCACAATCCCTCATGAACACTCAACACATGATTGATTTGCATGAAGATTCAGGCTTAAACACAACATGAACCTGTATTTTATGAACTTTCTACAACAAAACTACAATTTTAGGATATAACAAGGATTCTGTAAACATAAATCATAATATAACATCAAACTATAACTACAAATGGCACAAAATTGAGAAATAGGAATGTTGCTTTATTCAATTGAAGGAATATCAAAAGTCTGAGTACAAATTTCATCTTACAAAACTCTTTGGTCAGCATGAGAGGAAGCAACAATGAATCTGAACTTAGAAAAACTATATGTTTTTCTTCTAGATATATCACAAAACCCTAATCTGAGCTCAAGAAGAAAGCTCATGGAAAAGAATCTAAAACTACTGCAAAATAGGTCTGCTTTGCTTTAAAAGAAAAAAAAAACACTTTATCTCCTCTCCATGTAGCTCAAATCCGACCAAGGAAAAATCAACTCTCTTTTCCTTACAAACTGCTAAAAATAGCAAGAAAGAATAAAACAATTTATAGGATATTGTTTTATCTTCTACTTTACAAAACATGCAATTTTCAACTTGATTTATTTTGCAATTAAAGATAAAAAAATCTTTGCAAAAGAATACCTTATCTCTCCATTACAAATTTGATTTTCTTAAAAAATCATGAAAACATAAGGAAATGTCCATCATTGTTTAATTGATTTCTATAAATTCAATTGAAAACAAAGTCCTAGGTATGCAATTTTATCTAATCCAATATTTCAAAGCCTAACCTAAACTTAGACTCTAAAAAGTCTTATGAAAATCACCAAGCTCAACCTAGGGAAATTCGTCCTCATAAGGAACTAAAGCAATTAAGTTTCATATTTCACAAGGCATGCAATATTCTCCCTAAGTTGAATTAGGGTAACATGGAACAAAACCAAAGCAAAAAACCCTAAAATCATTTCATTATACACTTGCAATTTTTGAAGAGAAGGCTCTGCCTGGGAGAAGCACCGCCAACACTAGGGTTTCAATTTTAAGTGCTTGGAAACTTTAGATTTTGCCTCTGAAATGGCCAATTTTTCCTCTACAATTCATGGTAAGTTGACTCCTTAACTGCATAATGGTTTTCTCTTCATTTGAAAGCCAAGAATGGCCATTAAGCCCGCAGCCTATACATCTTTTATCTTTGATTTCTCTTCATTTTCTGTGGCTTCATTCTTCTTAGCCACCTTGTGTTTGTTCCTTGTTCTCCTCCTTCTCCATGAGGCACCATGAGAAAATCAACCATAGTCATTTCTGCAAGCTCCATTAAGGCTCGGTCGTGGCTTACTTGCTTCCTCTTCAGGCATATAATGGTGAGTTTGATTTTCTCCATTGTTTTCTCTATAAAAAAAAGCTTTCAAAAGCTTTTCTTTGCAAAAGAAAGATTTCTTATTTTCAAAACAATTACAGACCCATTGCAGGTCATGCCATGTATGCTCTGATTATGGATTTTCCCTCATTTTTCAGTGCATAATCTTCATTCTTTTATTGGACACCATGATAAAATTGATTTGAAGCTTTTCTTGCAGTAAAAGATGGTGAATATTTGTGAGCTTTTAGCTCCCTCGAGGCCACGAGCTTATGTATGGTTCCATGATATTTTCAACAAATTCCTGTGTTTTAAAAAAAACTCCTAAATTTAGATTTATGACTTGATAGACACTTAAATGGTCTTTATCCTTTGGTGAATAACTATGAACAAAACTCTCCTCAGGCCATGACTTTCTATGCTTGATCTGGGCATTAAAAAATAGTGTATTTTTTTGTCAATCTTTTGTGTTTGAACTCAAAAATTGAAACTATGAAAGCATTGTATTTCTCCATCTCTTTGGCTTGACCCATGGTATTCTCTTACAACATTTTTGTATTTCTTACAATAACCCTCACATGGGTAAGCTGAAATGATGAAAAAAATTATATTTTAAATCAAAACCCATGTGGGTATTCTATAACTTGGAAGAAATCCACTCACTTCTAAATTTTCCTATCAAAACCCTCATGTGGGTTAACTGTAACAAGGAGAAATCTCTGTATTTTAAAATGAAATCTGCATCTTAAGCTGAAACCATGTAATTTTCTAAAAAATCCTTTTAATGAAGTGAGCTTGTTACACATTTATAATATGCAGATTCAGGCTCACCTTTATTGTTGAATAAAACATTCAGTAACTCTTCATTTTCCTGTAGCCAATTAATGTTATGACCAATAATAGAAATGTTGAAAACCACTATCCTCTTGCACTTGGCCTCATTAATCATGTATACAACTTAAAACTATATCTTTATGGCTCTCAGTTGTCTGTTCCAATATCAAGATTTGAATGCATACAAAAAGAGAGCACAATGATATGGTTGAAAACAATAGGAATGGATAATATACTTGTACTTAGTTCCACTTTGTTGTTGTTTGTCATAATACTTTCTTACATATGCGGATCCTTGATCATACCCGAAATTGCTTTAAAAATGTAACATCACCTTGTTATGTATTTACCTTTCATTACTCTTCCATTGGGGAAAAGAAACAACACCTCTTTCCCTTTATCTGTAACTCCTTTAGATTACTCTTCATCACTCATTTCAAGTTTAGAATACTTCATAAAAGAGTGCATTCTCAGCTCAAACACTTGATATGCTTCCATTATTTATTAGTGCTCCATTGATGAGGCATTATGTATGCGTGTTCACTATCACCATTATGACACAAAAAACTTGCTCAATTGATTATGTATGTGAATTAAGTTCATTGTCCACCTATAGCTTTAACTTCGCTATTCAGACTTGATTGTTATGAGTGAACAATAAACTTGATTGCTTTGATGACTGAAATTATGTTTTACTCCTTCATGAATGGCTCAGAGGAGCATGATAATTGTATTTTCTTATTCAACCCACTTGTAACTTTACGGGGCAGCATGTCGAGCTCTACCCTTGTGGGAGCCCATTTTACTCCACATGCTTTTATGTCTTCATAAGATGATCAGCTACATGATTTTTCCTATACCTGCACAGGAAATAAACAATGTTAGCAAAAATAATATATTATTATGATGTTTCCTTCTTTGCTTCTATCCATCTCCTATTTTCTCAATTGTTTCAATGTATTGTTAGCAACATTTTACATTATTGTTGGTGGTTCACATAGGGATGTTCATAGTCAGAGCTCTAACAACCCCTTTTCTTCTCTTATAGGTCGATCGGAGCTTGAGGGCAATGGATGGTGCACCACTTCTACATCGACCAAAAGCACATGCAATGATGATTATGTTCATACTTATGTGTCTTCCTTTCTTGCATCGTCAATAGTGTAGCATGTTCCTTATGATGCATTGTGATAGTTACATCCACAACTTGTGTGGATTCTTTAATTTCTCTTCCTGATTTTCATTCTAAAAAGAAATGCATCAAAATGCAAAAAATGTACCATCATTTGTATTCTTGCAATCAAATGAAATATTGTAATGTGAATAGCATCATGAAATAAATGAAATCACTTGTTATGCTTAATCATTTGTACATTCAGTTTTGTACTCCATTTGCCTTGTAAAGCACTAAACAACAAGTCCTCAAACTCAGTTTTCTCAAACAATGCATAACTGACACTTGATGAATGTAGTGCAAACAACACTTAATGCACATGCAGAATAACTGAACTTCCATTTTAAGATATAACAGATTAATCAGCTCTACCAATAGAGTTTTAGTGAAAATTGGTAACAGTCTCCTTTTTCATATTGATGAGTGTGATACACCTAGAAGGAAATATGGGATACGTTACAAAACTTCATAGGTCAAGTCAGTTAATTTTGTGCCTTGCAACTAGAGGCTGAATTAACCTCTCTTTCCCTTGATGTATTTCCCCTCCATTGATGACTTTCTAGTCAAGTTCAAATCTATAAGGTCACAATTGATGGGATGTGGGAAGAGAAAAATTGGTAAGGAGTCCATCTTTTTAATTGTCTAAGCTAAGAGGCCTATTTGCATTCTTTTCTTCTACCTTTTACTCCATCATGGATGATTGGGAAATGCATTCCAAATGCCTTCTTTTAAGACTTTCTATGACTGATTGACAAGGGAGCAAGCAAAACTTGTCCAGTTAGAGGGGGTCCCTATAAATCAAGCATTGGTTGCACAAGGATCTAAGAGTAAAGGGAAGAACAAATCTAAAACTAAGACAGAGTCAAATGAGTCTTCCACCTCTTCAAAAGTGGACAAGACTAAGAAGAATAAATTTAGTTGTGTATATTGCAAAAATAAATGGAATGACAAACACCATTGTTATATGAGGAAGATTGACGAGCTCTCACATCTTAAACAAAAAAAATATTCCATTTTCCTCATCTGTGACTTCTCATTCTACAGCCTCTACATCTCCATCATCATCCAACCCTACATAGTTAGGGAATAGAAGATTTGAAAGTAGTACAGAAGATAAACCCTACATGGGTAAAGGACATGCACTAGTTACTTCAGCAACTAATTCTTGTCATGATGGATGGTTCTTAGATTCAGGAGCATCTCACTACATGGGTTTTATTCTATATCCTTTTTTGGGTCTTCATCCTACTGAAACTTGCAAGATTTTGGTGGGAGATAATAAACTTTTAGATGTTGCAGGGTAGGAAATGATGATATTGGTGATGGTTGTTTCAAAGATGTACTATTTATACCGGAGTTGCACACAAATCTTCTATCCATCAACAAATCACTCATGGTGAGGTATTGAAGAATGTACAGTTCACTGCTCTCACAAGAGAGACTGATACTAGAAAATTTATTGTAGTTGGTAATGTCGATCGTGATTATCATTTGTATACCTTCTCTCATTCTGTTGATGATAATGACCATGTTCCTCGCACCCCTCTTGCTAGTGCTGACAACAATTCCTTAGGAGAGATTGGTCATTTGAGCTTTGGAGTTCTTCAAACTCATGTTGATACATCTCGTATTACTTCAAAGGTCGATCCTTTAACACAACATGCTATTTTTGATCCCTTAGATATTATTTTATTAGATGAATATTTGGCAGGAATAGTCTCATCTTGTAGATTTTTGAGATATACTTGAGGGGATTTCTCTCCTCTTTGATGATACTTTCAACATGGCAGTTGATACATCTAGATTGTCATTGGAGGATTAAATTTTTAATCCTTCACTTTCACTTGATTCGCCACATTTCTTGGTTTTTTTTATCGTGATTTTGTAGTGGATTACTCTATTTGGCAATTTCGTTCCTCTTTTTAGTTGGACATGGAGTGATGTCTTCATCACTTAGTGGACTTGTTTCTTCCTCAGGGGAGAGGAGTTGCTTGTATGTATTGGATCATCTTTTGTTTTTAGGAATATTTCATTAGCATTGGAGCTTCTTCATTATGGAGGAGGATATACTATCTCCTTTTTTTCTTCCTATGGGGGGATCATTAATTGTATATACATGATGTATGTAGTCCTTGGGGGGTATGATTGAGTCCTCCATCCATACATCTTGTCTTTTTTTTCTTTTCTCTCTTTTGGAGAGGGTTTTTCTCCGATAGGGTTTTTCTCCTTTTCTCTGGTTGTGTGAGATTGCATTGTAAATGGGTACCTAACATGGTTGCGTAGTTAGAACCCATATTACTTTTTTTGCATTTTTGCATCTTCATTCTCCCTAAGTTTGCACTGAAGGGGGGGTGTTAGTGTATTTAAGTTTAACTTAGGTTAATCTCTTGGGTGGTATTTTCCCATGTGGGTAGTTTTCCCACCCATCATATATTTTGTTTCCCTTACAAGGAACTATTGTGCATTGTGTAATATATCACATCTCAATTCATTCTCTCTTCTGGTGAAATAGAATAGTGCTTCTCTCTATCTCGTGAAGGTGTTTTGTTGCAGATGGTGCTTCTGGAAGGTGGATGGAACCAACATATTTTTTTTCTTATATTAGAATATATAATATTTATGTTTCATTCATTTAAACATAAATGATTCCACTGAAAATGATTACTAAAGATGTTATATGTTTAATACTATTTAATTTAAGGAAACATATTCATATTAAATAGTTGAACATATAATCATGAGATTCAAAGTGGAACTAAGTATTAAAAATTGTGAAAAAAATTATATTAAGAACTATGTAATTTAATCTATTTACTATTAATCTTGATAAAGGATAAGTAATCGTATGAACTAAGTAGTGAGGAAAAATATATAAAAAAATATTTATAATTATTAAAAATATGATTTTTTCCCAAAGGATGAAAATTAGGTGGGTCTATCAAATACCGTTAAACTAAAAATACACAAAATCATAGTGAAGAAATTATTAGAATAATGAAAAAATCATGATGTAGGAGTTGAATAAGCTTCAAGGGTTTTTAGGAGACAAGGAATCCCAATATGCAATGTTCCAATTACAAAATAAATTAGAGGCCCTCATTATCCAAACAATTTGCAATAATACTCCATTATCTAAGAATATGAACAAAAGAGATGCAATCAATTTTTTGCAAGTAAAATAATAATCTCCAAAAAAGATGCCAACCTCCAAGAAGATTCACATTGAATTTCATTATTCCTAGGTAAGACTAAAATAATGGCTCTGGTCTCACTAATTATCTTCTTTCATCCTAGTTCATTGTATTTTTCTAGACCAACAAGGATAACTCAAGCCTCTATATAATTATTAGTGTGAAACCTTGTAGTAGAGGGGAAGAAAAGTGAACCATACAAACATTATCTTGCTTAATTCCATCCGAGTATGTGCAGGATCATGATGGGCCAAAAAGTGACAATATGATAAGTATGTGGTTGATGAATTTTTTTAACCCAAAATTGATGAAACGAAAAGGGTTTTTAAAGGAGATTCTCAACTTTCCACCAATATAAATTATGCTTTACTTTGAATTAAATAATTAATTATTATTCATTTTCTATTCAAATTATGACTAAAGTCCTGATTGATAGGTTGATTGAAAAAAATCTATAGCTTTCAAATGGTATAACATTTTTTGAATCCAAAACATGTGTCACATTCTATGCTTCGCATACTATAGGATTAAAAAAATAAAAATTGAATTTCATGAAGTTTTGACCAAGTTAAGGTGGTCAGACATACGAGTTTTTATATTTTTTGAAAGTTGTAATAAAAAATTCATAATTAATTATTTACCTGGGAAAAAAATACAAAAAAATAGGCATCACATCAAGACTTGAGTCCTCTAATTATATCTAAAATATTATAAAAAAATATTATCATTTTATTGTGGTTAGGGTGGTCAGACAGACACCTACTTCTTATTTTTTCCTAAAATTTAAGTACTATTGCATTGAAATTTGAAATTCTCACCAAATAGAATTTTTGTTCTTTTAAACAAACCTAGTAGTTTAGAAACTACATTAAATTTGATACATATTCTATTATTACATATTTTGTAAATAATATAGATAACTTATTCAAATTTTTACGTCAAGTTGCCTAACTCTGATTTTTCTTTTTTTTTTGCTGCTTAAGGGCCTATTTTTTCCATGATGATCCTGCACATACCCATCCATCCTTGTAATAACTATTTTTTTTGTGAGAGGACCTGATGGAACCCTCAAAAATTTTTCCTAGTTCCATGTTAAAACCCTTATTGCATTAGGTTATAAGGTTACTATCTGCAGAGGCTTACATTATTCTATTAGGCCATTGACCCCTATTACCTGTTGCCAGTTATTTTAATGTATCTTTAGTCATTCATTGTCACCTGGTAACTGACCCTTCTAGCCTAAGTTCAGACCTTTCTATTTTATAAAATTGGGTAAGGATCTTTAAGCCCTTACACCTTTTGCATTTTATAACTTAGAAGTTTTCAAGTTAATTATTGACCTAGGGAAGTCCACTCTTTTAAGAATAACTAATGAGGACATGCTTAAAGGGTTCCCACTTATGTCCCAATGGCCTTCATAGTTGTATCGCTCATCGCTGATTTATTCATCAATTCATACTTTGAATTAGAGATGAGCGATGGATTGATGTTTTTCCTTTGACATCACTCATCACTACTAGCTTTTAATTTTTTGAAATTGTAATAGCGATGAGTGATACTTTTATATTTATGATCGTATTGCTCATCGCAGATGGCCATGAGAAGATAAATTTGGAATAGCGATGAGCGATGTGATCGCTTGATTGCTGATACGTTTTGAATGTAAAATATTGCATCAGCGATAAGCGATGGACATTACAAAGTTGTAAATATCTTTATTGCTAATTGCTTGCAAAATGTATGAGGATAATTAGCGATGAATAACTGCCACATGTTATAACTCCATCGCTCATCATGGATTTGATTTAGAACATGAGTTGTAATGTGGTGATAAGCGATGGACATTCTCTAAAGGATTTTCCTTTGCTAATATCATAAGATCATATGAGCGGTGTCTTTTGTGATGTTTGTTCTATGCAGGTTGTACGTGTCCAAAGTATGGTATGAACACAACATCTCCCATTGCGGATAAAGTCTTAAGAGAAAGGTTTGAATTAGCAACATGTGATAGAAGAATAAATGTGACAATTGGTCAGGCTATGGAACCAGGGGCTAAGGAACATCGCCGGGATATTTGCATCACTAACATAGTAGGGCATAAACAAACTAAATTAGTGACAAGTGATGGTCATAGCATGGAACGGGCTACATGGAAAATTTTGAAGATTTAGCATAAAGCAAAATAAAAGCAACGAGAGGATTGAGGACTATTGATAAAGTTTTAAAGCAAGATAATCCAATGGACTAAGAATCACAATGCTATTGCTTTCATCAAAGTTTAGGATCAGTGATGAAGTGATGAAGTGTATAAAAAAAGCTTCCCTCTAAGAAAAAATTGTTTGGTGTACTTCGTCGATATTATTGAAAGAATGAATTAGGTTGGCGATACATGTTGATTGATAGATTGAAACACTTGAACTGGCATTGTTGTTTTCTATGAGAAAGTTCCTAAGGATATAAAAAGTAAAAAACAAAACAAAGCTCATACCACCATGGATGAAGTTTTAAGTGCTTTAAAAGCAACAACTTAGATTCAATCCTGAGTTGTAAGCTATCAACTTGCTTGCATAAGGGGACTTAGAGTCATTAATATTGCATGCTTCAAATTTCCTATTTAATGCAGATTACTTGAGTAATTTTGCAATGAATGAGGGTTGATGGATGATAAAGAAGTGTGTGGGGATTGAATTTTCCTGCAAGTGTGTAGGCATTCTAGGAAACCAGGCATGTCATAATGATTCAAAAGTCTAAGGGGTTGTGTTTGTTTGAACCTAAGGGAAGTCCTGAGAATAAAAATGGAATACATGGAGCTGCTGATATGCCAAAAGGAAGAGTAGGATTCAGGAAATTCAAGGAGTATAGTACCAAGAAAAATGACCATCCAGGAGAGCAGATAGTTTCAGAAGAATTAGTCAAATATGGAGAGAAGAGGATGGTGAAATATAAGAAGAGGGAATGGATGGAGAACAAGCATTGTAAGGCTTATCTGAAGGAATGCAATTCTCCATGTGAGGTTTCTAAAGATCCTTCAGACAGTGAGGGTGACACTAAATTAGAGGGTGATTATTATCCCCTCTCCCGGGTACTATCAAGGAATCCTGACAAAGCAGTGGTGACAGTTTCTCTAGTCCCACCACGAGAAAAACATGAGTGAATGTCCTCTGAGGTTGATGACTCAGAGTTATGATTGCACCCTATTTTTGTATTTGATGAAACCATGCCCTTTCTGTTAGAAATTTCCTATTCACCACTCATGTGATTTATTGTTTCATGTGCTGAGGTGGAATGTTTTCGGGTTGGTATGTAGGAGAAGTGTCAGACTAGCTAACCTTGGTAGTACATATATTGTATCTGGATGATATACAATTTTGTGTTGGAGTTGCTATTGGAGAATTTTCTTTGGTCAACAAGGATGAGGATTCAACATGGTTACAACAAACTCTTCCTTTCGAGGAGTTGGCATGTCTTCATTCAAGGAATGTGGAAAGCGTTCTTTTACTCTTCTATTTTCTTAAAATGATTGCATGTAATAAACTAGGAATATCTTGAATTCTAGTACAAACAAAATGAAATGTAAATGTAATTAATCATGATGCTTGTTGCTCCCTTATTCTATAGAATGGATTTCAGGGCTTATTGTAGAGGTCGGTTTATGGAGTCTTAATAGAGTTTCAGGTAAAAGATAAATTTAGAAAGGGCACTTACAATAGAATTCTAAAGTAGACTAGTAGTTTGTCTTGGATAGGAAGTCATGTATGTAACGATCTTAAGTGAGTTTTTTAGAAATTACTGATATCGAAACAAATATCAGTCAAGAAATCTATACTCTCCTATGTATATTCATTATAGAGTTATGAATGATAAATACTAATGGTATTATCATTTGTCTTCAAATATTCCATTTGAATGCATTACTCTATTTTTAGCGTTAATTCAAGAAATTAATTAAAATTCTTGAATAGGGTTATAAACTTTGTAAGGAATGGCTTAGGATTGCTAAGAAGTGAGTGTTTATTGCTAGTAAGTTTTCATAATGAAAAGCAATATGAAAATAGTTAGGTTCACCCTTAAATGAGTAATTTATACATTACTGATATTCTTGTGTGCTTGACTCTGTTTCTCCAATTGATTAGACACTGGTCATTGTGTTAGGAAATCTTGCATAGTATGAAAAAATAGTGTTTCTAGCTCTAGAATTCTAAGAAGAGAATACTTAAATAGAAAATATCTCCAAGGGTAGTAGAAGTGGAATTAGTTTCAATTCCTAGCAAATAGCTAAATCCTTCATTTGAAAATCTACCAAATTTTTAGTGAAGTGGATCTTATCTGCTATAAGAAGAAGTAATTTGTGTGTAATTATGTTAGTAATTAACTATATTTCACAAAAATGTGATTGGGATTACCCTCCTAGGTTTCATAGAGCCTGAAGATAAGGATTATGGACTTTAAAATCCTATGCTTGTTGTGTTGGCCACTAACCTAAAAATTCTTCAGCATAAGAGTTGGCTACTTCTTAGAGGATTGTTAGGTTCTTCTAGAAAAATCACCAACAGAAATGGCCACTCTATTGGGGGAAACTTTGAATCTCCAATTGCAGACTGTCAGAGTCAAGAAATTAGTGAATCTGAACATCTAGTTCAGATACTTAGGAATTACTAAACCTGGAAATGTTCCTGCTGAGCAAGTTTCAAAAAGATATATGTGACTCTGTTGTGGGAGAGAACCCATAAGGATATTCATCTTTGATGGAGCTTCATATTTCTTGAAGTTTAAGTCCTCTAAGAAGGGGTGGTGACTCTATCCAACAAACTTGCTGAAGATTTGAAGAAAATCTTAGACCTAAAAAAATCTTAGTCAAGAAGAAAGGTTAGTAGCTGCTCCAAGTTTATAGGTATTCTTTAGTTCTTGGTTTTCAAGAAAGTCAAATCTGTGTATGAAAACCATATTTGTAAGACTTGAAAAAAATGATTCCCTATTGAGTGAAAATAAGCACTAAAAAAGGGGGAATGATAGTGATAGGCTTGCATACTTCTATATTACTAGATTGTAGTATTTATTATGAAGTGATGTATGCAATGTCTTTGAATAAACTATTCTAGAAGTTCTTTAGCAAGTAGAGATAGGAATTTTATTTGTAAGAGCTTAAGATCAGGTTGTAAAAGAAGTTTTAATTACCTTGTGTAATTGCATAGTAGAGTTGTAAGAAAAGTGCATCAATATATTCATCCTCATATGGTTCCTAGTGCAATCATGGTGTGTAATCAGCCCCTCTCATATAACAAAAGAAGTTTCAGCATCAAAAGGTACATGGCCATAAGTTTTGATGGAATTTATGGTTACCCTAATGTTATTCCGTCTAACACTAGGGAATACTTACCAAAACTTAGTGGTGAGAAGTGTGAATCAGTGAGGAAGAATTTGCAAAAATTCAACAATTTAATGGATGACTTTGAAGTAGATCATGCAGACGTAATGATGAGATTATTTGTTTAGTCCCTATAGGGAGATTCAAGAGATTGGTTCTTTGATTTACCAACATGTTTAGTATACTCTTGGGAGGAATTCAAAGCAGTGTTCATGGAGTAGTTTGGTGAAAAAATTAGTTCTAGTTCTTTGCTCAATAAATTTATGAACATTGAGAAAGAAGATGATGAGCTAGTCCCAACATTTAACTGAAGATTTGCTAAAACATTAAGGGATATCCCTTATGTTTTGGATCTAACTGATGCAATATGTTTGGTTATTTATTTTGGAGATTTTGATAATAAAAAATGAGCTATTTGCTAAGAGATAAAGATCCCAAAACCTTACATCAAGCATATGGGATAGCCATGAATATTGAAAACAACTTGAAATATGGGATGCAAGCGAATCACTTGGATACAAGTGTTCACTACTATAGAATGCCTGATATTGATAAATGGTGTAACCAAGAGTCGAAATTGAATGTAAGAGAATTTGTACCCCTATTGTTTCAATTTGCACAACATTTTTTGATACTAATATCGTAAAGTCCCAAACACATCATCAAGAAACCATCATTTCTTTAAATTATAATGATAATAATTTTGTTGCTCTGTATGAATCAAGTAGTGAGATATCACATGAAGAGGAAGATGGCAAGGAAAATAATGAAGATATATACTTCAATGAGGCAAAGGAGGGGAGTGGTTCCAATTTTGTTGAAGGGTCCACTACCTATGCTCCTGTGGATGACATAAGACTGTGCATTCAATCTAAAAATTCCAAACAGAGTTGCAATACTGATGAATCCTCCAGTGGCAGTAACAATGATAGCATTGAGTATGGTCAAAAATATATTGAATATGATTGTCCTCATAAAGAAAAGATAGAATCATTTGTTGTAGATAAGAAATGTGTTGATGATGCTGAAAGTGCATTTGAAAATGTGTCTGTTTGCTCTTCTAATGATTATAGTGATTTTGGATACTATAATGACTTGGAAAACTTAGACATCCATATTGAGAAAACTAAGGCTATTATGTCAAGAGTGAATGTGATGAAAAATCCATTATATGATGAGCCTCCATATTTTCTAGAGATAAGAAATAATGATCCTTATTGGTGCAAATATAATCCACTCTTTGCTGAAGATTTTGATGATACATCTGATACTGGATTAGAATGTGATCTTGAGCATATGAAGCAACACATTGATATGCTCCTTGAGGGCATTGCCTATGAATGTTTCACATTTCATACAAATGTTGTAGACAAGGTTGAGTATCAAGATGCAAGCTGCTTAGAAGAGTATGAGTACTTTCAATTTCCAGTTTAGTTGGGAGGAATTTTGATGAAACATGACAATGGGATGAATAACAAGGAATGTTATTTTCAGTATGAACATGTTTCATGTCATGGACATAACATATATCTGTCATGTGATGATGAAAATTTGTAGTTCATATCTAACTCTACATTATAGGATGATGGAGGTTACACTGGAAATTTTATACTTAGAAAGGTTGTGAGAAACATTGATGATAAGGATTACGATCAGACAGATTCTCACTTGTTAAAAAGAGGCCCAACATTTGTTCTAGCAAGATTGAAATTACTCTTACTTCAATGGTAGAATAAGGATAAATGTAAATGGAAAAACAACAGCTCTTTTAGAAGGATGGTTTTTGATAGAGGCAAAAACTTATTCAACATTTTGTGGCTTAGTGCCACCAATCAGGAGGGAAAAACCTAGTTGAACTAAGAAATGCATGGTACGGTTTTCATCTTTGGAATTTTCATATTTTGTTGGGTGGAGATTGGATATCCCTATTTAGGTCTCCTTTTCCTGTGTAAATTTTGTACATATGTTGTTTCTTTTGTTTTGTTTTGTTCCTGGTATGCTTCACCTGAAATTATGATATCTCACCATGCCTTCAAGAGGCATGTGTCCCTAGTCGAAGCCACTAATGGAACCCTCAAAATATTTTCCTAGTTCCATGTTAAAACCCTTATTGCATCAAGTTATAGGATTACTATCTCCAAAGGCTTACATTATTCTATTAGGTCATTGACTCCCTGTTACCTGTTGCTAGTTATTTTAATGTATCTTTAGTCATTCATTATCACTTGGTAACTGGCCCTTCTAGCCTAAGTTTAGACCTTTCTATTTTATAAATTTGGGTAAAGATCTTTGAGCCCTTACAACTTTTTCATTTAATAACTTAGAAGTTTTCAAGTTTATTATTGACCTAGGGAAGTCCCCTCTTTTAAGAATAACTAATAAGCACATGCTTAAAGGGCTCCCACTTATATCCTGATGGCCTTCATAGTTGTATTGCTCATTGCTAATGTATTCATTGATTCATACTTTTTTATTAGTGATGAGTGAGGGATTGATTTTTTTCCTTTGACATCGCTCATCTCTACTAGCTTTTAAGTTTTCAAAATTGTAATAGCGATGATCGATACTTTTGTCTTTATGTTCTTATCGCTCATTGTGGATGGCCATGAAAAGATAAACTTGGAATAGCTAAGAGCAATGTGATTGCTTGATCACTGATACATTTTGAATGTAAAATATTACATCAACGATAAGTAATGAACATTACAAAGTTGTAAATCTCTTTATGGCTAATTTCTTCCAAAATGTATGAGGAGACTTAGTGATGAATAAGTTCCACATGTTATAACTCCATCGCTCATCGTGGATTTTATTTAGAACATGAGTTGTAAAGTGGCGATAAGTGATGAACATTCTCTAAAGGATTTTCCTTCACTAATATGATAAGATCATATGAGCGATGTCTTTTGTGATGTTTGTTCTATGCAAGTTGTATGTGTCCAAAATTTGGTATTAACCCAACATCTCCCATTGCAGATAAAGTCTTAAGAGCAAGGTTTTAATTAGCGACATTCGACAAAAGAATAAATGTGACCAACGGTCAGGCTATGGAACTAGGGGCTAAGGAACATCGTAAGGATATTTGCATTACTGATATATTAGGGCAGAAACAAACTAAATTAGTGACAAGTGATGGTCACTACATGGAACGGGCTACGTGGAAAATTTTGAAGATTTAGCATAAAGCAAAAGAAAAGCAATGAGAGGATTGAGAACCGTTGATAAAGTTCTAAATCAGGATAATGTTTAGATAATGTTAATGATTCATGGGTAATAGATTGAGGGCTTCATTTCATGCCACACCCCATAGGAAATATTTTGTCGATTATGTTCAAGGTGATTTTGGATAGTTATATTTGGGTGATGATGAACCCTTCCAAATTGTTGGAAAAGGAAAAATAAAAAAAAAGTTTTAGAATGGAAATGAATGGTTGCTACAAGAGGTAAAGCATGTTCCAAACTTGAGAAGAAATTCAATCTCTATAAGACAATTGGGTAGTGAATGTTGTATAGTTATCTTTACAGAAAAAGTCTAGAAAGTCACTAAAGGTGCATTATTAGTAGCTAAAGGTGAAAAGGTAGGAACATTGTATTTGTGTACTGGTAATACTTGTTCTACCTTTGCTGCTACGAAAATAGTTGCTACTGAGACAATTCGAGCACTTGTTGTAGGGACAAAAATAGAATTGTGGCACCATAGACTTGGGAACATGAGTGAGAAAGGGATGAAGATCCTTCACTCCAGAAAGTTGCTACCAGGTCTAAAGCAGATTAACTTGGAGTTCTACAAAACTATGTTTATGGAAAATAGAAAAGAGTCTGATTTATCAAAGTTGGGAAAGAGAAGAAGAGTGAGAAATTAGATCTTGTGAATTTAGATGTACGGGGACCAGCTCAGGTATCTTCTCTTGGTGGCTCTTGTTATTATGTTACTTGTATTGATGATGCAACTAGGAAAACATGGGTATATTTCCTAAAACAAAAAACAAAAGTATTTGAAACTTTTAAAAAGTGGAAAGCTTTGATTGAGAATGAGATAGGAATTTTTTTGAAGTGTCTCAAATTTGATAATGGAGGCGAGTATTGAAACAAATAATTTGAAAATTATTGTTCATACAATGAAATTCGTACGTATAAAATGGTTCCTAGAACCCCACAAGAAAATGGCATGTCTGAGAGGATGAAAAGGAACATTATGGAGCATGAGATTAGATGTTGGACTACCCTTTTAGTTTTGGGCATATGTTATAGTATACTGTTGTTTATTTAATAAATAAGGATCCTTCAAATCCTTTGGATGGTGGCATTCTAGAGGAGGAATTGATGGGTAAAAAGGTAAACTATTTACTTTTTTAAAACCTTTTGTTGTGAAGCTTTTGTCCATGTTGATATTGAAAATAGAACCAAGCTTGAAGCTAAGTCTATAAAATGTACTTTCATTGGATATGGAGTAGAAGAATTTGGTTATCGGTTATGGGATTATGAAAATCATAAAAACATTAGAAGTAGAGATGTTATATTCAATGAGAAGGTCATGTATAAGGATCAACTAAAAGAAAATAAGAATGAATAGGGAAAAAGGAATATGTGGTGTTGGATGAGATTGTAGAAAATAAAATGTTAGTGGTACCTGATGCTCAGCAAAAACAAGTTGTCCCACTAACTCCTACAAGTGTTAGCCATTCTACAAGGATAAATAGACCTCCAAAAATATTTTCTCCATCATTATATTCTATATTATTAATTGATTCTGGTGAACCTAAAGGTTATGGAAAAGAAATACAAGTAGATACCAAATAGCAGTGGGCACTAGGCATGAAAGAGGAAATGGATTCCTTGTTGTAGAATCAGACTTGGGACTTAGTCTAATTTCCTATAAGTAAAAGAGCACTACCAAATAAATGAGTTTACAGATTGAAGGAAGAAGATGGAGGTAAGAAAAGATATAAGGCTAGATTTGTGGTAAAAGGTTTTGGACAGAAAAAAGGTATATATTTTGATGAAATATTTTCTCCAATTGTAAAGATGACTTCTATTAGAACTATTATAAGTCTTGTGGTTACAAAAGACTTGCATATTGAATAGCTAGATGTGAAAATAACATTTATGCATGGGGATTTGGAAGAGGAAATATACATGCAACAACCACAGGGATATGAGGTCAAGGGTAAGGAGGAATTTTTGTGAAGGTTAAAGAAGAGTGTGTATGGCCTGAAGCAACCACCTCAGCAATGGTATTTGAACTTTGATAGTTTTATGGCTGAACAAGGATATAAAATATGTCATTTTGATTATTCTATTTATTTTAAGAAATTAGTTGATGGAAACTATGTTATCATGTTGCTTTATGTTGATGACATGATTTTTGTCAAGTCTAACATGAAACATATTAATGAACTTAAGCAAAAATTACCAAATTCATTTTCTATGAAGGATTTGGGTGCAACAAAACAAATTCTTGGTATGAGCATCACATGGGATAGGACAAACAGAAAATTATTTTTGTCTCAAAGTGAGTATGTAGAGAAGGTGTTGAAAACGTTTAACATGTAAGATGCAAAAGCATTTAGTACACCTTTTCCTAGTCATTTTAAGTTGACTAAGGAGATGTGTCCAAAGACACTAGAGGAATAAGACAATATCTAAGATACCATATGCATCAACAATTGGTAGCTTGATGTATGCAATGGTATGTACAAGGCTAGATGTTGCACATGTAGTGGGAGTTGTAAGTAGGTATATGAGCAATCCAGGAATGGGACATTGGAATGCAGTAAAATGAATTTTATAGGAAGTGACAAACTACATTAAGGGACAAGCTATAGGAAGTGAAAAACTACAAGAAATTGCAATCTTAGGAAATCGTCTAGAATTTAAGGAGAATGACTGAACCTTTTCAATTTTTTAAAATGATAAATATTTTGGAGAGAAAAGAATGCGCATTCGACTTATTAAGTGGAAAATCCATGGCATTAGGGATGGTATCACAGTGTATTGGGAGATGGTAGCTAAAAGCCCTTGAAGCTCTCCTATGCATCCAAGAGATTGTTAACCATTTCAAAGGTTTAACACATATCATATGAACATGGTAAAGATGTTTTGGTATTTTTGTAGTGATGGAGGTTAGTAATGTGCAGTTGAGAAGATATAGAAGTCAGTTTGGCTGACTTGGAGGGCAATTGGCAAGCATATGGGAGTCTTTCAATAGTTTCAAAAGAAAATTGAAAGGTCAAGTCAAAGTTTCTTAACTCAATCAAGAAAAGGTAGTTTTTAGGTGCCTATGTGGAGATCAAGCAACCACATCAAGCTAAAAAATCATTAATTACCTTTAATTGATGACCTATATTCTCTCCCATGCTAGACTAGATAAATAATATGTTTGGATACAATTAGAGTTAGATCTTGCAATTGAACTTCCATCCACTTTTTGGATCCATTTTTTTTTTTTTTTTTACTATCTTTTTCTTATTCCAAAAGTACAATATTGAAGACATTATGGAGAAGGTGGTAAAGCTTCTTGCATACATTTTGATAAAAAATATCTTTGCAGATTCAACACAAAGACTCATGTTGCAAATTTAAAATTTTCATTCAAGAATTATTGTGCCATTTGCAACTTGTTTTAATTTAGAAGTTTATACTATGTGATTTCACTATCACCTCTTTGGATGATTATGAATGAAAAAATGAAATCAACTTCCCTTTCATTAAATTTTATAACTTTCTTTCTTGTCATACCTTGTCCTTTTTCATTTAGATTTTCCTACACTTTATGTAGTATATTCCAAGCTCAATTTATGATGATTATCTTTCTAAAGGTTATTTGATTTTTGTTCACTTGTCATACAAGGTGAAAGCCTTTACACATACCACTACCTTTTAGATTTCTTTTCTTCAATCATTAAGACCTCCATGCTACCACTAATACTATAATTATGACCATTTGTATTATGAACTATAACTATTGGCATGCATGATCTTTGATCACAGCCAACAAGTAATTTTCTAAAAGATCTTAGTAATCACTCATATAGTTGAATCGAGCAATTAGAATTTTCTATTTGGTTTTGTTAAGGGCAACTAATTCTCAAACCAAACAACTACCATCTTACCCATACTACACAAGACACAATCAAAACTTAAAGATGTCTTTGTTTGATATGGACTTTGTGGCTACTTTCATGCTACAAAACCATTGCGTATTCCCATTCTAATTGTACATTCATGATCACTCATGATTTCTCTTCCATAGTCTCATAATGCTAGTGTTTTCCTCATATGTTATCCTTCTTATCTCAACTTTTCTTCAAGGATTTTTCAACTCAAGCAAGACTATCCTCTTATGAAAAGAGTAGTTCAAAAACATGTTATCAAAAATAGAGATCCATACAAGGTAATGAAAAATTCCTTAGGGTTTGGTAGGGTTTTGAGTATCCTTATTGTTTTGATGGTAATATTATCACTAAGTTCTCTCCTTGCAAAAATATAGCCACCTGAGAAATTCTCATGATGCTCTTGACTGTAAATTACTTTTTTCTCCCTACTTTCTCACTACAGGTTAGATTCTTCAACTCTGCCAACAACCCTTCCATCGCACTATCTTTTCATGCTCTTGTGTCTATTCTCTTATAAATTTATTCTTATTACTCTAGAATCTATCACTAGGTTGGGTATGTGCAAGATCATCATTGAAAAAATAGGCCCTTAAGTGGCAAAAAATTCAAAAAAATTAGAGTTAGGCAACTTGACGTAAAAATTTGAATAAGTTATCTATATTATTTAAAAAATATGTAAGAATAGAATCTATAGAAAATTGAATGTAGTTTCTAAACTACTAGGTTTATTTTAAAAAAAAAATTTTGGTGAAAATTTGAAATTTCAATGTAGTAACACTTAAATTTCAGGGAAAAAATAAGAAGTAGGTGTCTCCTTGACCACCTAACCACAATAAAATGAAAATATTTTTTATAATATTTTAGATATAAGTAGAGGACTCATGTCTCATGTGATGCATATTTTTGTAAATTTTTACAAGTAAATAATTAATTATGAATTTTTATTACAAATTTTAAAAAATATAAAAATTGTATGTTTGACCACCTTAACTTAGTCAAACTTCATGATTTTTTTTAATCCTATAGTATATGAAACATAGAATGTGATGCATGTTTTGGATTCAAAAATGTGATATCGTTTGAAAGCTATAGATTTTTCAATCAACCTATCAATTAGGACTTTAGTCATAATTCAAATAGAAAATGAATAATAATTAATTATTAAATTCAAAGTAAAGAATAATTTATATTGGTGGAAAGCTAAGAATCTCCTTTAAAAACCCTTTTCATTTTATCAATTTTGGGTAAAAAAAGTCATCAACCACATACCCTACACATACCCATCATATTGCCACTTTTTGGCCCATCATGATCCTGCACATACCCAGTCAATTATCACTATTAGGTCTTTGAGGGTGTATGATTTTCTACTATAAAATCTTAGACTGTCATAATTTTGATGACAATTCTCCAAGTATGATTGCCCCTGACTTATCTCTTTGTATATTCTCGATTATGTATTGAAAACTCATGGTTTCTAGTTAACTATTTATTGGTGTAACCATTTCCATGTTTCTTGGGAGTTTCATACCTATAGGATAGTTTCCTTATAGATCTAAATGTAATTTAAAATGTGCACATAACTATTGACAATTTTCATAAGACTATTGTGTCAAGGTAGTAGATGGTTTTATTTGGAGATTAGGCCCAAAAAGTAAAATGGTTCTAGGAAATCTTGGTCACATGAGTCCACATCTTGATTATGAGATTGCCCCAAGAACCTATTAGGACTAATAAAAATAGCCTCCACTTCCCATAAACATATATTATCCTTTCAATTATCATGTCATCTACTATGTCACTCAAAACTTTATCCTTCAAATATTCCATTTACTCGCCATATAATTTCCACCCTACTAGATGTACATTAACCATCATACCCATTAATCAAAAGATTCATGTCAAGGAGTGTGTTGTAGAAAAATGGCCCCTTGTCATTTTCATGGCCTTTTAGGTCTTGTTTCATGGTGTTTGATCTATTTTGCTCTAATTTTATGTTGAAACATGGCTTGAACATGCATATTTAGGTACTAAAATTCAAATAATGTCTTGTGAAGGTGTTGTGAAGTGTTGTAAGGAATTTCTACATTCTTCTAGACTCTATTTATTACAATTCACCTAAAAATCACCTTTTTATTCATAATCAGGTCCTATTTTGAAGTGTTGTAAAGTCTTGCAACAAGATTTCACACTTTTCTAGGCACAACTTCACTATTGATCCCTTTCTTATGCTTTATTTGACTCTTTTATGCCCTCATATGCTTTAATTAAGTGTATTCAATGTAAGCCTAAAAAACAACATTAAATACAAATTAATTCCCGACACGTATTTTCAAGTCCTAGGTGGGACCCATTCGCCATGGGTAGCGAATGAGTCCCACTTGGCTCCAAATTCAAAGTTTTTAAATTTTTTCTTTTGGGTTTTTATTCAAAAACCTTGATGTCGGTCTGTGATAAGGTATGAATGGTTAGCTAAGGCACAAGATTGTATAAATATGTGATTTTCACCTCATTTTACATCTCCTACATTTCTCCAACATTCATACATTGCATTCAAGCATCTTACAACATCAATTCAAGAAATATTTAAGCACTTTGGAGCATCTATTAACATTACTTTAGATTTGCATTATCAAGGGTTTGGTAAGTTGATAGCTATTGCATGTTATTAGTTTATCATTCTCTTTCATTCCATTGTTTCATTAAGGGTTTGATTACCAAAAGTGGGGTTTGACCAAGGCAAACCCCTATTTGCTAACCCTCAACCATATTTCCCCTATTGCAAGTGTGTTTACAGACTTAGTTGTGTAGATTTAACAAGCTTTTTGGTGTTAAAGATTGGTAAAAAAGTCAACTAGGTGCTTCAAGTCAACTCATTCATATTTCAAGCTTGGAGAAGATTTTTTGTCTATTTCCTGCAAAACTAACTTTGAAAACCCAGCTATAAAAAATTTCTAGATCTGGTGTTGCAGAGTTGTCTCCTAATTTTTTAGAGTTCTGGGAGAGGACTGATTCACCATGAGTGGCGAATGAGTCCCACCTTAGGGCTGAAAATCTTAATTTTTTCATATTCTAGATCCCAACAGTCAGAATCCAATTCCTGACACTTTTTCACCAATAGGAGGACTAATTCACCACCCTAGGTGAATGAGTCCCACTGTGAAATTTTAGTGATTTCATTCAGCATCCACAATGTTCTAGAATCATCAAACATTGCCCAGATGCACTTTGTTTCATCTCATTTCTTTTTGTTTTTCATTATTCCTTCATTTAGTTCTTTGTTTGCATATCACAATGTGTTTTCTAGTAGAGTTTAAGTCTTAGTTTTGCATTCAAATTCATCCATTTAAATCACTCAATTGCATTTAGTTTATGTCATTTAGCTTAGACAAAATCATACATAACATTAATTTGAATGAACCCTTAGCATTTTTGGGCCCTATCTCTCTCCTTTTAGGTGAAAAATCCTAGAAGAGTTAGAGAAGTCCATAGGAAACCCAAAAATCTATGCTTCATTTTGGTGAACCTAAATTTTGAACACTTTTTATTTCTAATTTCATTTGCACATTGCATCTTAGTTTATATTTGCATCAACATTCAATTAGGGTATTGTTTTTTTTTTGCATTCTAGGAATTTTCAAATTGCATTAGTGGAAACTTCATTTAGATTTCATTTTTGCATTGCATCTCATTGAAAATTTTGAAAATATGCATTCTGCATCCTTGATTGCATTTTTTAGAGCATTAAAATCATCTTAAATTTTTTGAAAAACACAAAAAAACATCATACTGGAACTCCTTCGCCACCCTGGGAAAATCAATCCCTTTACACTTTTTAAACAACATTTATGGCATTTTTCTGGCATTTTCCTACATTTCTGTAGTTAGATCCCTATTACAGTTAACATAATTTCTATTATTGGCATTTTAGACATCTTAGATTACCTTGCATGGCATTTGATTTCACCCCCTCCTTTGAGGTACTTGTATGAGTGTTTGGTGCCTCGTTGATAATAGTTTAGTGAGAAGAAGTTCTAGACTCATGGCCTCCCACAATATCACTTTCGTTGTGGACCTTGGGATCTCATGAGTTACTACTCCTATTATGGACAATGGTGCATTAGGAACTGACAATACCACTTATATTCCTTCACCTTTTCATCCAATGAATGTTGACACCCAAAACAATTCCCTCCCACAAGAAAAGGTCACTAATATTCATGAGGATTTTGCACATTTACAAGATTTTTCACTTGAAAACATTTCCACCATTGCCATACCTGCCATTGACAATCTTCATTATTTGATTGAAAGTGATGATAACTTGCAAGTGGTGAAGAAAATTTCTGAGATTTACAATAAACATGCCTCTTCTAATACTCAATCCAAAAACATTCTTGTAATCCAAGGAGGACCTCAAACATCCATCCCAACTTATACCAATCCGCAAGTCCACACAACTATGTATCAAGTTAATTATGTGACTACTTCTTTCTTGATTCCACCAAGCATTCCTACTTCGCTTGTGGCATCACAGGTACCCCCCACCTTCACAGTCCATAGTATTCCTTTCACTTCCCCTAACATCACCTACACTCGATCACCTTTGTCTCTTCCACCTCAATCCACTTACCTTGATCCTATTCTTACACAACTCCTTAACATTGTTTCTTCTGTGCAACATCAAGTTTCCACCATTAGCCAAGGTCAAACTGCTCCACCCACATATCATGTCCGTAGTAGCCCCTTATCCTTAGAAATATTATGTACCCTGATGCCACAAGGGATATAAATTCCTTGGTTTGAGAAATACGGAGGTAAATGAGACCCTATCAACCATGTTAATGCTTATACGGCTTTGTGTAGTGATTTTACCCTTGATGATAAACCATTAGCTAAAATATTTCCACGGGCCTTTAAAGATACTACCTTAGAGTGGTTTTCCAACTTTCCTAATTACTCCATCTGTTCTTTCAATGAATTGGTGGATTCTTTCATAAGTCACTTTCAAGTGCACATGACACCTAAAAATACAATGGCTGACCCCATGTGATGTAGACAAAACATAGAAGAAAAAGTAACCTCTCATGATACCAATCCTTGTATGCTCATATTGATGTCAAGATTCCTAATGCACATCTGCAAAAGATGTTTATCAAAAACTTGCACACAAACCTTTAGGATAAGCTAACTATGATGAAATTCCCTTTATTTATGCATTTATGCACAACCTTGTGTGAATCGTGTTGTGTGGTCTCACAACACGCCCCAAGACTGAAAAGGGTTGGGGACCCAAGTGAAATATAACTTCTATGGAAGGAGCTAACAAATTGGAAGATCACTGAAAACAAAAAAAAGAAAAGATAAATCTTTAGTTTAAAAGAAAGTACTTTGTATGGTAATTATTTCATACA
>VDFB02000064.1:0-22336 GCA_007258455.2 Sequoia sempervirens | reverse complement strand
TGAAAAGAAAATGCATCTCATGCAATGTTGTAATACTCATTCTGATTGTGAAATCAAATGAAGCCTTGTAAAAATATGAGTTCTTTTCGAAATGAGTAAAAGCATCTGAAATGCTATTTTTCTTATGTACTCAATTATGTCTTTCTTTTAAAACTGCAACTTCTGAATGGCACTCTGAAACTTTATAACTTCACTAAAATGCATAACTGATACTCAAATGCACAAAGTAATGCGAAACAACATTTAAAACAATCTGCAATTCCACTTATTGTCGAAAACAATTAGCCAGCTCCTCTATTTGAGCTGAGGTGAAAAACATGTAACAATAACTTTGCATAATTTGTGGATGATCAAATGAGGAATGAAGCCTCTTATTTATAGATGATACTGAAGGATGAATGCCCAAATTTGAGCAATGTGGGAGTAACATTCAACCAATGGAAAGATGCCACTTGTCAACCTATGGGTGGATGGAGGATGTGCAAGTTTTCAGGATTGTACCAATAAATGCCTATTTTTGAATTTTGAATTTGTTGAAATGACTTGCAAGAGGGAAGGGAAAATGCATTAAATGCCATTTGGCTCAAGGCAAAGGACATGTAAGATGGAGTAAATGCCTTGTTGGATGTACATGTCAACTTGGATTTTTGAATTCAAACTTGGAGAATAGTCCAAAAAGATGCTTTGTTGAGGAAAATAGGGATTTAATAATCAATTAAATCTATTTTCATGTGCAAGTGGTAAAAGTTAGAGGATGGGACATGATAAGAGATTAAATTAATCAAAGTTAATTAATTTAATGAGAGATTAAATGATGTGACAAATTTGACTTAGATTTTTGGATTTATTTAAATCAAATATGAGATGAATGTGATAAGAGATTAATTAAATAAAGATTTTGATTTATTTAATTAACATGGATGATGTTAGATTAAATTAAATAAGGTTTTAATTTATTTAATTTATAGATAGACTTTAGAGATTTAATCAAAATAAAATTAATTATTTAATTAAATAGGGATAATTAGATCAAAGTGATTGATTTAATTAAAAAAAGAGGTGACTTAATTAGATAACTAGTTTATTTAATTAAGAGAGGAATATTGATGAATTTAATTAGATAGGGGGATTTGATTAAATGGTTAGGCCGAAGGATGACTCAAGATGAAATGATGTTAGAAGTTAGGATAAGATGCACAATGTCGATCAATACATTTTACGTGTCTACAAGAAGATAATACAAAAGTAACATGGCTAAATAATACATGTGGAGGAGGGAGCATCGAGCAAAAAAGTAGAGTCAATGTAAAGAGGCCATCAACCCAAGGTGTGGAATGGAAAATTTAGTTTTGTATTGATAAGAAACCACAACCCATATCCCTTTACTTATCCCCTCCATCATCTCCCTTTCCTTTACCATCTCCTTCTCATCCACCTCCCCTCCTCCATCTCCTCCTCCTTCACCACCACCAAGTACCATAGTTGTTGATACTATCCTAAGACTACCCTTCCTCACATTATAATTTCCTCTTCTTCCAATGAAAATTCTCAATTAGTACCATCCTCTACACCTTGGTTAAAAGATATTATTACAAAGAAAATAAATCATACTTAATTAATTGATCCTAGTTTTTATGCAACAACAAATATGCTATAAATGACACCTCAAGCAAAGAGGCTCATACTACTTCTAGATTGATGGTGGAATATTCCTTTGGAGATAAATATTTAGAGATGGTAGACCCTACAATATATAATAATGAAGAAGACATTATCAAGGCTAATGATAGATTATTCCAAGTTGATCTTCACCCAACCACAATGAGAGTGACATTCACAACTTACAATGTTGGCAACAAAGTTAGGAGAGAGAATAGAGAAAGAGAAGGAGAAAGTAACACAATTGTAAGAGTAGATCCATGCTTTGAATTCCTACATCATATCTATTTTTCTTGTGTCTTATCAACATCTAATCATATCATCAACTTCTACTATATTAGATATGGGAGATATTAGCAAAGAACTTTTAAAAAATTAGAAAATATCAAGCATGTTGTAGAGTAGTCAAATCTTGGGTGGAATAGGTCATTTTATATGGACTTATGTATATTGAGGAAGACAAAATTATGTGAAAATTTTGAAGTGAAGAAAAGGGATGTAAAAATGGAACTAGAAGCTAAGATTAAGGAAGAAATTGTGTAGTTATTGATAATTAGAGATCACAAGGAAATGGTGAAAATTGATGTATACATTTGATTTTTTTAAAAAATATTCAATGATTATAAATAAAATGAATCTATTTCATGGTTCAAAGGGGTTGAATAGAATTTATTGGTTTTAAAGTAGTCAACATTGGAATTTGAAAATTTGACATCTAGGCTAATTTCTTATCTCTTGATTTTGATCTACTTAGAGAAGATGAAATTAGGTTGGCTAATTTTCTTACCATGAACAAAATTCAAAGAGATGATTGTAGAAGAAATTTTCAAAAAGGATGTTGTTGATGATAATATTATGAGAAAACTAAGTAGTATATTGTCTTCTTTAATAACCTTTCGAGAAGATATTTCATTCTTGTATTAAATAATTGAGGAGATAAGTGAGGCATTATTGACTTGGAAACTTGTTGGTAGGTGGATTGACACTTGAAATGATACATGAATTTCCCAATGGAAAGTGACAAAAATGATCCAACAATTGTAGAGATTGCTTGTGAAATAGTAATCTTCCTTTGCATTTGAGAGGGGCATCTCCCTCATATGATATTATTTGGATTTTAAACGGAAATGAAAAGAAACTTAAATTAATACATTACAAATATCAAAGACTATGCAAGAAAACTTCATAATTATTTTTTAGATTTTAAAATGATAACACATTCAAATCAAGATACCAAGAAACAAATATGTTTCAAATATGATTAATTGAAGAATGACTATTTATATTCACAAATATGATTTAGGATCACAAAGGTTATCACCAACTTAACATACACAAAGATTAATGATAACACAGAAAAAACCATGAATGCACCTTCAAGAATGCTTTCTATCACTTTGTAGAATTGCACAATTCCAAAATCCCCTTACGAAAAATTTGTGAAAATATCAAAAAGTCCCTTTAAAATAATGTAAGCCTTCAATATATAGGCTTTAATAGGTAACTAACTCATAACCAACTTATAACTACCCAAGTAACTACATTTTACAATATTTGAGAGAAATAAAGATAACTTTATTGAGTTAGAAATCTCTGAACTTTTGCACAAAGAAGGCTTATTTTCTAACCTTTCATAATTATGAGATAAAAAAGTCACTTTTACAAAAATATAACATTAAAACATAATAAATGACTTAACACTTAGAAAATTAATAAACACATGTGCAATTGGAGTTATTAAGAAAATCATTTTCTTCCATCTACATCAACTTTGATGCCTTTTGTAGAGGTCTTGTGGGCTACAAGTTAATTATGATGGGAATATTTTTCTCTGAGTATTTTGAAGATCTTGATAGCCTAGGCTAGGAACTTGTTCCTAGGAACAATCACATTGATCATTCTTAACTTTTAGTTAAAACATGATTTTTTTGAATCTCTTCCAAACTCTAGAAATAATCAAGTGGGTAACCATCACACATACTGAGAGTGGCATAAATACTACTTAATCTCTTCATCGCCTCCACACCAAAGACCTGTCTATTAGAGCCTTTCTTGGTTGTCTTTCAGGTTCTGGTTCTGTGCCCTTGTTTTTCATTGCAAATCCTTGGCTTGTGAGTTTTATCTATCTTTTTAGCATGTGGGTTAAATGGGCTCCCACAAGGGTTGAGCCCAGCATGCTAGTTTTCATCTCTCCGTTGGGGCGGCCTATGTTAGGGTTTTTCCTAGCTTTTCTTTTCCCCATTTTTGGGCTTTTAGTTCAGTTTCCCTTTCTCTTTTGCTTGCCTTGGCTTTTCTTTTGTTTTATCAGAGGTGGAATGGATGCTTGAACGAAACTAGAACTTTTCCAAAATTTGAGGTTCTAATTCTTGTTCACGCATCCGTCTCGGTTCTGATTCCGCATGATTGGAGTTTCGTTTCCTTTTTGCCCTGCGTCGGTTGCTGGTTGTTTTCCTCTCTACACTTTGTTTCCTTTGGCGAGCGCGAGATCAAAATGAGAACAGGTTTTGGAACCTTTTCAAGGTTCCAGTTTCAAGTTTTGTTCTGCTCCCGTCTCCCTTCCTTTGTCTTTTGCAGAGGTGGATCCGGGTCGGGTTTTGGTCTCAGATGGTCATTTTGGTTTTCGTTTCTTCCCCCACTCCGGCTTTGACTCTGTTGCTTTCCTAGCTCCGGCTCCAACTTTGTTTGGTTCCCATTCCATTGACTTTTTGATTCTGACCTACCTGGCTAGTACACCTGCAACTTAAGTTCCCCCCGAGCCCCTTTGTCTTGTCGTTAACCAACCCTTGGTTAGCTTTCCCATCTGCCTTGCTTCTACTTTGGTGTGACATTTGGCTCTCAGGGTGACATCTCGGAGACCCCTTCGTGTCTCACCGATGGGCTTTCCTTTCAATGTAATGGTTGCCGTTCGGGGTGAGGTCCTCCTGACTCCCCTTGGTCTCCCCAAGATCCTTTTTTTTCCCCCCACTGTGTGTTTGGAATGACTATTGGTCTCAGGGTGATGTCTTCTTGACTTCGAGATGTCTCCCTAAGACCCCCTCCTATCGACTTGTGTTGGTTGTGTCGGGTGATGTCTCCCCGACCCCTGTTTGTTTGGCCGACTGTGGTAGCCCCTTTTTAATCTTTGGTGTGACTTCCCTTTGGCCATGGTGACTTCACCATGATGTCTGGATGACTCGGCCATCTTTCCTCGACTCTATGGTGCACACGGTATCCTTTGTGGAATTCATCGGGGTGTCTCGTTGACTTGGTAGCCTCTTGCCGACTATGTTCAGTGATCAATATAACATGTTTTCTTTGGTCATATGTCTCCCTAACCTAATGATGTCTTGCCAATTCGATGATCTCCTCGGCATCACTTCGTGCCCTTTGCTTGCTGTCACCCTGATGTCTTCTCGGCACTACTTTCTCTTGCCGATGGTGTGTCTGGTCAGGTGTTGCCATGACCTCTTGTCAAGTGAGCTCTCTCTCACCGATGGGGCATTATTCTAAGTTGAAATCTCACGTCGATGTGTGCTCAGTTTCACCGACTCAGCTGCTCGATGAAACACACAGATTCTCGCTATGGTGTCTAGCCGACTAGTCTGCTGGGGAGGTGACCGATGTGAATCAATTTCATGAATGTATTCAATGTGATTGGTCACCTATTTTGGCTCGAGAATGATAATGAGGATCTCACTTGGGATCAATGTGATGGCCCCAATTTGGTCCTAAGCCTCGAATGCTAGCGTGGGTTGGCACAACAGAGGTGGAATTTATTGCAGAATTAGGGCAACGAACTGTTTGAGATGGAGAGGTGGTTGAAACGGCTGGGTTATGCATTTATGGCCTCTGGATTCATGACAATCACACCTGGGGATTTCTTGGGATGGCATGATCAGTGTACCTTCCTAGTTTGACTGCCATGGCCGCCCATCCTTGTACCTGCTTCTTCTGACCTGATCAGATCTGCATCAAGATTTCCCTAGGATCACTTGGCACAAAGTATTTAATGATATCCGGTGAAGCTGGTGAGGCGGGTGACATGGCTTGCGAGCTGTGCTGACTAGTCATTTTGTTTAATGACATGTAATCTCATCTGGCTGATTGCTTGTTACTTCTCCTATTCCTATAAAGGAGAATTTCTTGGCCAGATGTAAGGGTTCTGAATTTTGGTGTTCAGTTCCACTTTCTGAGTTCTGAGATTGGTCTGAGATAGGTTAGGGTTTATTCTTGAGTCAATATTGAGTCTGTAAGTTGTAGAGTCTAAATTTCTCTGTAAATGCAATCAGTTTGTACAAGGAACACATGAAGATGCTTGTCTCTCATGCATACATCATTAGATTGTCTCCACATTTGTATGCTTTTAATCATTTGAATGAATGGCATAAGGTGTCTTTATTCATCTTCTTGTATTTTGCAAGTTTGTGTTGTTTGTTGATAGGTCTGCTTCAAGGAAGCAGTTAAATCCTTTGAACAGATAGCACTGATTACTTGTTTGCAGGTTGGATTTGGTAAGTAGAGTCTAGTCGATACAAGAGTCTGGATTGTCAGTGTAAGGCATTGACAGTTGATGCAAGGCATCAACAAAACAAGATCCACTGATTGAGCTCTGTTTGCAGATGAATTCCATCTTTTGTGTGTGACTCCATGACCCTGTATTAGGCACTGATCTGTCTTGCGGCCTTGTTCCTCTCAAAAACCTTTTAATCTACAAATTATTGAATATCTTTTGTTTAGTATGTGTGCTACCTCCTCATTGATTCAAGGTTGAGCTACTGAGAATCTAGCCCCATTTGAGGTCCTCAACGCTTGACATAAGGAGTTATCTACTATAAAAAGCAATGTTTAGTCTTCTTTAAGGCATTGTGTGGGTACACCCGCTCTGGTTCTACAGAGCCTAAAGTGTAGAAGATTTCAGTCTAGTGCTGAATCTTGTTAGTTGGTCCAGGTCCTCCGAGCTGCCCTTGATTGGAGATGGCTACCCCATAGGTAGAATAGGAGACAAACCTGGTTTACAAGAAAGATCACCAACACTGTCTATTGAATAATTCAACATTGATCATATCTTTGAATTTATTCTTGATAATCTAAATATATAGATCTTGAGTTCCACCTTCTTTCATTGTATGAATGTTGAGTGATAGGAGGTAATTTTGATCCTTTGTCTTTATATGTTCACAAGTCACTAAAAGCTTCTTACACTCTATCAAAATTTGATTGTTTGTTATAAGTTTCCATTCCACACTCTACGACCACATGTTAGATCTATTCTCCTCAATGTTTGAGAAAATCCTTTCAAGGATCAAGATATCAACACTCATTTGATTCATCTCTTGGAGATCTTTGAAAATTTCATGTCAAATTGCTACATCCTCTCTTATTCTTTTTATTTATTTGGTAACCTCTTCCCTCCGAACATTTTCCTTGTTGAAAAATTATTTAGTTTTCTTGATGAATTCCAAAGCTTTTGCTTTGATATGATTTTCCCATCTCTCAGTCACCTTTCCATATGATTGATATTTTTGTACACCTTCTATTACTCCTTTCTCAATGATTCCTTAAAAAAAAAAGTATTGTAGAAGTGGGGGCCAAATCTATGGGTAAGGTAGATGTATCAATAATAGACCTAATATAAGAGGTCAAAATTTGTACCTATTGCTTGAGTTGATCTTTTGTTTGCTTCTCCTTTTCCATCCTTTGAATCAACTTGGTTGCAGATACCTGAAAAATTGTGAATATCATATCCATGTGTCAAAGGGCCAAGATCTACCTTAGTGATATTAAAATCACTTTCAATAGCTTCATCCACATTTTTTTTTGAAATTGGCTGAGCCACTTCAACACACATATTCCCGAAAGAAGAATTGACTGCCAACCTTGATGTGACTTTAGTCTTTCTTGCTTTGGTATACCTCTTATTTAGATTGGAAACTATATCAAACTCCAAAATTAGTAACTAAGAGTCACTCCTCTTCTTTTCTAAGCTCTGTTGTAACCATGAACTAGCAAGAGTTTGTAAAGAACTTGGGATACTTGAGGCTAATGGGTCAAAAGATGTAGGCAGATTGGAGACAATTGGGAATGAAGTATCTTATAGAATCATATCAACAATTGACAAAGATGAATGATCCAACATGAGAGGAGAATAAGATTCATCATGATAAGGAGAAATGATGAGAATATAAGGAGAAATAGTTATGATTTGACCCTCACCACTACGATAAGATTAAGGATCCATAGGCTCTTGCTCTTCAGTTTCTTCCTGTATAGTATTCAATGTCCTCTCTTTTGGCTTTGATATTTTATTTCTAATATTCGGGTCATCTTCACATATGATTTTGAGATTGATCTTCTTTGAAGGTGTAGACACTCAAAATTTGTCCTCACAATTGTCCTTTTTTTGGTCTATTAATTAAATGGATATTGTTATCTATTTAATTAATTCATTTAATATCTTCCTCTATTTCCATTAATTCATTTAAACCATTAACATATTATAAAAATTTATAAGTATTTATCCATATTATAAGCATTTATAATCATTTATCCATATTATAAGCATATATAATCATTTATCCATATTATAAACATTTATTCATTCATTTATATTATAAGCATTTAACCATTTGCATAATCAATCATTTATCCATTTCATATTACACCATTTGCATAATCATTAAAATATCCATGCATTCAATTCACAAATCATTAAATCATTAATCTTCATCCATTAATATATTCCATTAAATCATTTGCATACATAAATCCATTTAGATCACCCATTAATTCAGAAATCCACTTTATTCTAAATTCATAAACCTACATCATATCATAAAGCAACTCATTTATTTCTCTCATTTCAATCAATTGCACTTGATTACACAATATGGGATAATTATTAATTTCTCTACTTCACTCTTTTATCCCACATTTCTCCCATAACTTGAATCTACTGTGAGGATGTCTATATAAACCCTCTCTTCTCACCAAAAAACATACATTGAATTTTGATCATACAATCCTTTCTTCCATTCATCATAGCTTCTTTTTGCACTTGTGCTTGTGAAAATATGAGAGCACCAAATGCATAAATCAAGATCTTGATGATAGGAAGGCAATGGAGTTAGTTTTCTTTTGAATGCATGTGTTTTGGTTTTGCATAGTTTACATTCTTGCATTTGTGTTCATTTAGAAAAGCTCCATTGATGTAATGTTGAAAATGTTTTGAATGTGGTTATAGTATCAATCAACTTTTTCAGTTTTCAGTGTATACACATAATGGAACCCAATGTGAAATTTTTCTATGGCTGCATGCTTATATTTTCTCATTTTCAATTAATCTATGGACGTATGTTTATTTTAGAATTATTTTGCAACAATATTACAGACAAAATTCTATTGAATCCAAAATTTTTGCAATATTTAAATTTTTTTCCATTATGGTTTAATTGATATTCTACTATATGATTGAATATTTGGATGATAATATGAATTTGAAGCTAACATTTTATCATATTTTTCATCTTTCCAATGCATTTTTGTGTAGCGGTTGCAAGAAATATGGATTAGTATTTCCTCAGTTTCTTTTGCTGGTAAATGTGAAGCGTAACATTTCATTCGTTTGAGGAGTCTACCATCGAGCTTCCTATGGTTTGAAATCATGCATGCATATCTATTAGAATTATTTGAATATTATCCCCTATTCTAGATCTCTTTTGCTGGTAAATGTGAAGCGTAACATTTCATTCGTTTGAGGAGTCTACCATCGAGCTTCCTATGGTTTGACATCGTGCATGCATATCTATTAGAATTATTTGAATATTATCCCCTATTCTAGATCTCTTACGCAACGTTAATATCATGATGCCATCATTGTTTACAATTCCACAATTTGCATTAATTTTTAACAACTAATTTTCAGTAACTAATTTTTAGTAACAACTAATTTTCAACAACTAATTTTCAGCAATTAATTTTCAGTAACTAATTTTTAGTAACTAATTTTTAGTAACTAATTTTTAGTATTAGTTTAGATTAATTTTTAGTAACTAATTTTTTAGTATTAGTTTAGATTAATTTTTAGTAACTAATTCATTAATTTAGATTAATCTTAGCAATTAATTTAGTTTAGATTAATTCTAGTTTTGATTAATTTAGACTAATTTTAGTTTGATTAATTTAGATTAATCTTAGCAATTAATTTAGTTTAGATTAGTTATAGTTTTGATTAATTTAGACTAATTTTTAGTTTGATTAATTTAGATTAATCTTGGAAATTAATTTAGTTTAGACTAGTTCTAGTTTTGATTAATTTAGATTAATTTTTGTTTAAGTAATTTAGATTAATTTTAGTAATTAACTTTGTTAATTTAGATTAATTTTAGTTTAGAATTAATTTTAATTTAGTTTAATTAATTTAGATTAACTTTTATTTAGTGGGATTAATTTAGTTAGGTTTAATTAATGCCATTTTTTCTTTTTAGTTTAATTTAGATTATGTGGCTAATCTTTGGCTTTTTTGCAGGTTCGCATGTCAAAGACTTGAAAAATAAAAAAAACATAAACTCTTGTTTGTCAAAGAACATTGACTCAAACTACTAATTAGTGTGTTGCAGGTTTGATTGTTAGAGAATCTAATCTTGAAACATCACGTCTTCTTTTTTTAGATTAGATCACATTTGGATTCGTTGGTCTAAAAAGAACTCAAGTGTTTATTTTGACATCATAAGCAAGGTTAAAATTAACAAGTGTTTTCCATGTCTTGTGGTTTGAATTTTTGTCATTGAATGCTTATGCTCTTCTCTCGTGCCACTTAGCGATCTTGAGAATCAAAAGCATTCCTTTGACATTTTGTATAACCACCCACACATTTGGATTTGGAATTAAAATGAGTCCCATGTAAGTGTGAGGAAAAGGCATTGTGTAGGATCTCTCCTTGTGCTTCGTGTGATCTAGGAGATTAAAAACAACGTACTTCCTTGTCTTTGTATACCTTTAGAGGGACTACAACCCAAGCGGTAACAAGCTAAAGCCAAGCTCTTTCAAACTACTATATAAAAATGTGTTTGTGACGAAAGTCATCAGCAATAGGTGCGGATGTGTCATACCAATAAGTGCCACCCCTAGTAGCCTCATGAGCTACATAAAAATCCTTTCTTAGGAATGGATTGGGAGGCCTCTTAATTGAAATATTTTTGAGCTAATCTTGCTACATGTATGACCACCTTGAACGAAAGCCCTTACTAAGAACCAATTGTTTTAGTGGCCAAAAACCTTTATACATTCGTTGATCGCATGAGGTCAGACCTCTGAAGCCACCCTATGTCTTCACTATTCATGTGTAGAGAGAAATTACTCTTCAAGAAATGAGACTTGGTGTGTCCGAGAAGTGAGTGCCATGTAAGGGGGAGCCAACGCCACCAAGTCTCTAGTTGTCTTGTTTAAGTAGCCAGAGCAATCCAAGTGGGGATATCAACCAGTGGTTTCCTTTCCAACCTAGGGTTGTACAAAGTGTTTTCAAAGTGTTTTTCAATTCATATCAAGATCAAACTCAAAAACATTTTGTTTACTATGTCTTGTGTGTGTGTTCAAAACAAGTCTTAACCAAACATCACCCCCAAAAATCTGCAACATCTCAACCTTGCAAACCCCAAAAAGTCAAACAACAAAAACATCCAAAATGAACCTATCATTTAAATATCTTAGGGGCATCATCCTTCATTTTTGATCTTTCAATCCTTGCAGTCCGCCTAGTCCTTGCATATCCTCTACCCTTTCATATCCATCATTGCTCAAACAAACCTTTAGCTTGCACTTAAGCTACTCTTCCTAGGTCTTGAAATCAAATCTTTGGCTATTAATCACCCATAATACTTGAGGTAGGGAATTACCATTATCCTTGAGTAGGGAAATCCTCTTGAAGTTCATCATATCCTACATACCCTCTATTGATCATTTGTCCTTGTTTCTATCCATCATAACACAAGTAAAGCCTTGCATCATGAACGACTTCATACCTAGAGTTGCCTTTGAGCTCTTGCACTCTTATGATATCAAGCTCATCGTACCATACCATTCTCACATTCTCATCTTAGAGGCATATCATATCTTGAGTCTCATACATTATCTTGTCCTGGATTAAAGATCAGAACAATCACCTATGACCCCTAAAATAAGAATAAAAATGTTTCAAGAAGAAGGGAATCCTTGGGGAAAAGACTTTGATTGGGAAGATCACATTAGTGTTGCGACTAGTGAAACAAATGAAACTGATAATGAAGAAATAACCAAATCCCATATAAATGAAGCACTTAATGATCATAGATTCACTAAACTACTTACAAAGGTAGTCAAATGTAGTCCACAATGATACTTCAAGGCCCTTGTTGATGATGAAATCAAACTACCTCCGGACTTTGACATATCCTTATTCATGATGAATGACAAACATGAATCTAGTGAACCTAAGCGTACAAAAACAAACAATGAGGATAGAATCAAAGATCACAAACTCTTTTATTTACAACCTGGTTAGAAGAGATCTTCAGAGATGTCAAAACATACACCTACAAACAATCCTATTTTGGATGAGTTTAGAGCACTGAGACAAGAATTGGATACTCTCAAGAATAGTAAAACATCATCCCACAAGTTCTTCATTGAAGATATATTTCCTTATCCTTTCAATCTGAGCATACCAATGCAACCTTTTCCTAGTCACTGGGACATACCAAAACTTGATAAATATAAGGGAAAAGGAGATACTAAAGACCACTTAAGATAATTTTGTGCTACTACCTTGGAATTCATAGTTGATGAGACATACCTTATGAGATTATTCCCTTGTAGTCTAGGAGGAGAAGCTATGGAATGGTTTTCACTATTACCCCTAACCATTACATCTTTTCAAGAATTGGTTGATAAATTTGTCTCCAATTTTTTGCAAGATGGTGTGTCCCTTGGTCTTCCTTGTCCAACACGACACTTGGGTTTGTGACATGGATTAACTGCCTCTTGTGGATCTTACATAAATATGGAAATTGTATTGGGCATTGAAAGGTCAATATTTTGGTGCAACGACAATCACCAATGTAACAATTGGTATCAAAGACAAGTTCATGGGTTCAAACCCCTCACTTGTGCTAGGGGGATTGTTGCAAGAGGGTGATCCCACAATACTAGTTAACAATTTTTGAGAGATCCTGATTTTTGCTGAAATCACATATTTTTAGAAAATATAATGATTTAAGCCTTGAAATTTTCCATTTAAAGGATTCCAATTGAAGAGGGTTTGATCGAAACACCTTAGATCAAACCCCTTTGGATAGAACCCTGCTAGTTTTAAACCATACCTATAACAGAGTCTCCTTTACACCTATCAAAATGCTGATAAAAAGCCACTTTTGATTTACCTTTTGGGGAATCAAATGAATTCATGTAAAATTTATTTTTTGTAAGTATGTAGTCCTTATTATAAGCTTCCTAAAAAGTATAATTTTAAATAAATTTAATTTAATTATTATATTTATTTTTTTATTTCTTGTGAATGTAGGTTTTTCACTAAAAATCAAGCTCTTTGTTCTGCACATGTGGAAAAACAATATATTATCAATTTTTTTCTTGAAAAATATCATTGCACTAGATATTTAAGTCCTTGATCTAACAAAAAAAATAAAATTGAATTTTGATACATACAAAAAAAGTTATGTTGTATACAGTCCGCCTATGTCTAAATTGTAATTATTTTGACTTTGAAACTTGATTAAGGAAAAAATATTCAATAAAACACTATGAAACAAATGAAAGTGATAGATATCATAGTTACAATTCTAAATAAGAAAAAAATAGAATTTTATCCTTCATGAAAAAAAAGTTATGTTGTATACATTGAGCATCACTCCTTAAAAATGGTGTTTACTAAAAAAAGCTAGTTTTCAAAGATGGAAAAAGAAGTGCAATATGATTCCAAAAATTTTGAAAAAAATATATTTAGAATCTACAAACAAAATGTCACAAATCACTAGTTTTCATCATCTTCAAATTCCTCACAGTTTAGCCACTATAAGTGCCAGAATGTGAAGATTTAGTTAGAAAAAATCAATTCAATGTTCAATTTGACCTAAAATTGTAAACCAGTATTGTGGGATCACCCAAGATGGTGTGTCCCTTGGTCTTCCTTGTCGATCACGATGCTTGGTTTTGTGACATGGCTTAATCACCTCCTATGGATCTTACATAAATATGACAGTTGTATCGGGAATTGACAAGTTGATCTTTTAGTGCAACAACAACCACCAATGTAACACAATTATAGTTTTAACTGTGAACTTAAAGTGACCATGAAAAACCTTTTTAACACCAAAAAAAAAAAGGAGAATATTTTGGGTCATTTTTACAAAGATGGAGACATTTAACAAAATGATTACCTTACAAAGAATTGGTTGATCTCTTTTGTCAAAATTTGAACAAGGAAATTGGAAGGGAACTTCACCTCAAATGCTTGGATTCCTTTGATGAAGCCATAGAAATGGGATTTTGAATTGAACAAACTCTCATCGATGATGGAACTATTAAACTTAATAATGAAAAAGATTAAAAATTAGGTTTGAGCAACAAGACACCTTTTTGAGTAGAGAACAAGAATGTAGTCAATGACAGAGTTGTTGATGCAAAAACAACTAAAACATCATCACCTATCTACAACCTTAAAGGTTCATATTCAGATAAAGGAGAAGAAAAACAAAGAAATTTCCATAAACAAAATTTTACATCATTGGGACAATCACTTGAATCCGCATTAAAAGAACTCCTTAAAAATAATCTTATAATGCTACTTGAGATGAAAGAATATAATCCACAAGTCAAACCCCCATGGTGGAATGAGGATCACTTTTGCGACTATCATAGACACAAAGGACATAAGACTAATATTTGCAATAAATTTTGACATCTAATACAAGACCTTATTGATGACGATAAGATAGCAATTGAAGGAAACACTCCTAGTAACTCTGATCGCAAGATATTTAAAAACCCTTTCCCTAAGCATGACAAGGATAAAGGAAAGGCTCCTGAATCTGGTGATGGTGTGAACTATACTATTGCTAAGTATGAATATATCATAACTAATATTAGGGAGGTTGATAATCATGTGAGCACTTTCATTATAAAAAGGCAAAGAACCTAATTGCAATGTTACTACTTGTAGAGGCACAATTACCCTTAGAGGTCCTAATTCAAAACCCATTGCACCAAATTTGTGATACAACCTCATAGGGAATTTAGGTAAAACACCTACACAAATTTCCATACTTGAGATGCTATGCCTATCTCTTGAGCATAAATCTATCTTAGATAAAGTGCTCGCTACCGCTACAGTTCCAATAGACCTACATGTAGATCAATTCCAAGCTATGGTGGGACACATAACCTCTCCTCACACTCTCACTTTTACTGAGAATGATGATTCATCCATCCAACAACTGCATAATGTACCTTTACACATTGAAGTCCTTGTCCATAAAGTTAAAATCAAGCAAGTTCTGATAGATGGAGCAGGTCTTAATATTTGTACTCAGAAATTGATCACAAAATTAGGGTTCTTTAAAAATGTAGTTGATCCAAAGAAAAATATTACCATAAAGGCATATGATGAAGAGGAATGCTTGTCTAAAGGATCAATTACTCTAAAAATCAAGGTTGGGTCTATGGTATAGGATGTGGTTTTCCAAGTTCTTGATCTCCCTCTAACCTATAACATCCTCCTTGGAAGACCATGGATTCATGCAATGTAAGTAGTACCTTCTACATACCATCAGTGCATTAAATTCCCACAAAATGGTGCCGAAATAATAATACAAGGAGATCCAAACCATTTCATGTATTGCCATAATCTAAGCCCTAAAATTGAAATCAAAATCCCTAGCAATTGTGAAGCACTTCCTTCTCAAGCATATGTTGATCTTGAGTTCTTAAAATTATCCACTTCATTTACCGCACCATCAAAGCCCAAGGTTCAAATTGATGATATGGGATGTGGAGAATACTGTATGGATAATTTATCAATAAAAGATAATGCTAATGTCATCAAGAAGGGTTAGACTTCTAACAAGGATGTCAAGACAACTGAAGAATGAATGCAAAAAGATGGTCATGCTTGGATTGAAATCTTTTGGGATCCTGATGATACACCTGCCTTTTCCATATCTACTTCCACTCAAGATTTTCATATCTACGATAACCCACTCTTTGATCATGACCCCGCTGAGGATATCTGATGTAGGAGCATCCTTGGTTCTTGGAAATCTTGCATCAACCAAAAAATATTTTTATTTCAGTTTTGTTCTTGTTCAGTTCAGTTCATATTGGAAGATTAAGCGTATCATCATATTTTCTCACCAGACCCTATGGATCTATGTTTTCATCGTGGACATGTTCATTTTCCTTATCCCAAGATTTTAGATCAATTGGATATTTTTCCAAAAAATTATTGCTTCCGGATTAAGTGGCAGTTTCTTGAACTGACACTGGAATAATTTTCAAGCCTAATGACTAGTTTGATCGCTTGTGGATCTTTCCCGTAACTTGCAGATCTTGATGGTGTGATTCAAATTGTTCCATGGAGTGTCCCCGACCTTAATTATAGGTCCACACTTCATCCTATGCTTTCACTGAGGAGTAATTCAAATTTGAGGCCGACCTATTCCATGCACACATTACATTTTATTTTATTGGAGATTGTAATGATCTTTGGCCGACATAGAAGATTCTAGATCTGCGGACATGATATAAACCTTGTAATAGATCATTAGGATAGAAAAAGTTGATTATATAGAATAATGTAGATTTGATATGTAATATTTTCACTCGCATTAAGGAGCATATATGAAGATGGTATTTTGAGCATGTTGCATCAGGCCTGTGAGCCCAATCTATAAGCCCAAATGTTTTTGACTATTTGTATTTGAAATTTCTATTAATAAGAATGTTTGAATCTACATTTTCCTCCATATTCCATGTTGCTTTTGTTGTGTGATTCTTGCTGCATAGTCTGGACTGTTCTCTTGGAGGACCCTCCTAACGTGGCTGCACTAATATTCAATCATCATCCTTCCATCCCACCTACCCTAGGCTAGGATATGTATCTCCTACTATCACCTCTACTAAGTTACCTTTCCAATTCTTTAAGGATGTGCAAGCTTCCTTTAACGTTAGTAGTACCAAAAAGGATAGTCCTAAAGACTCTGTTGATGGCATTGCCACTCTCGTTCATCCACTAAATATTCCTCACTTCGCCTATTTCATCCACCTCACTCACATCCATTCGCATCATAGACATGGATCAACAAGTCATAGCTCAAGAAAAGAATAAATTCAAAGCTCCAATGAACAAGCTATCTTTAAAAGGAGATCAAGAATTGAGAGACAAAGAAAATAAAAGAAGATCAAGAAAAGTCCCTTAGCCAAAATAAAAAGCTATTGGAAAAATTAAAAAATGAAAGAAGATCAAGACAAGTCCCCTAGCCAAAATAAAAAGCTATCATACAATCAAAAATAAAAGTCAAAAGTAAAAGAAAGCAAAATTCGATCTCCAAGTATGCCTCTCCATCAAAAATCACTGGGGGCATCTATCAAGGAAAAAGTCAAAAAAAGATCTTGTTGATCCAGGGTCTCCATCCACGTCACTCTCACTCATACCATATATTCGATTCCACCCATCCATGTTCACATATCCATCATATCCCTCCATTGGCAATATTTTTCAATGGACCTTTGAGGATGACCCCTTCATGTACTCTAGCTCATTAGTCACCCAAGCTCCTTTTCATCTGAAGCCTAATGGCCCGTGTAGTGTGCACATTAGGGATCATACCATAGCCTCTTTCATCTGCCACATCTATCATCCTTCATACTTTCCACTTGCACTCCTCATCTCGATCGGGTCCTTTCATCTAGAATGATCATCCACATAGAATCGGGGCATCATCAAGGAATTCTATAGATCTGGTGCTTATCAATTCTATACATAGCTTCAAAGCACTAGGCTAAAACCTTAAAAATACAAAAAAATGGAAAAAAGTCCTAATTTTTTTTGAAAAAAGTCCTAAAAAATACAAAAAAATAGAAAAGTCTTGAAAAAATACAAAAAAAAGAAAAAAAGAAAAAATTAAAGAGAAATCAATTCATTCAATGGTGAAAACCACTTCGGTGGCACCTTGAGCAAGTACCATGGTGAAAACCTAGAAATCAGTGGCATGTGTAGAGGCTTCACTCATTTTTCCTTTGGAGCTCCACTTGATCTTTCCATCCCATTTCTATTCACCCTTCACTTCATAATAGCCTTTTCACACTCACCATGGCTTGTGAATGATTCTACATTCCCCTCGCTTGCTCGCTTCGCCATGCATACTAGGTTGTTCCTATCCCTCATTGGGGCATTTCGTCAACCTTAGCTATGGGTTAGGATATTGAACATCTCATTGTCAAAGAAACTATCCTCTCTGTCTATTTTCTCGCTTTCTATTCATCTCATTCCATCGTAGAACTTCAAAAAATCCAAAAAAAATCAAATACTCCCAAAATTAAAAAAAAAACAAATATTCCCAAAATTAAAAAAAATCAAATATTTCAAAAATCCAAAAAAATCACATAACTTCAAAAATCCAAAAACAATGACACTTTCAGATCACCACACAACTTTGAACTTCAACAAAATAAAAAAAATGCCACGATCAACAATCAAGCAAACATTACAACATACCTATGAATCCCCCTTTCAAATCCAACCAAACATATTAATTGTAACAAGAATATGATTTACATAGAAACATGATTGTTTTTTTGTCGGTATTTTGATTATTTTATGATTTTTATCTTTGGTGGCATGTCTTTTAGCTTCTCGAGGATGTCTTGGACCAAATAGGTGAGGATGGGGTATGTTCACTTTTTTTTTTTTTCTTTCTATGGATTGTTTCTTATTCACAAGATGACTCGTCTTAAGACATGGTTTCCTAAAATCATCGAGGACACACAAGTCTAGTGTGGATAAAAAAATTCCTTGTCTGATAGTGTCTTCCATGCAATAAGTTTTAGGTCATTGAAGGTCCTTATACCTAGATTCTTATACTTCACTGCTAAATAAAAACACAAATAGTATTTAGGTCGTCTAGATGTTCATGTTATCTAGACACTTATACTAATTTGCAACATAATAAGCTCTATGATGATAAAGCACTACGTAAAGCACAAGAAGCTTCATCACCTTCATTTCCTTCATATCTCTTTTTCATCTATCATTTCATCCATCATCAATTTTCCATAATCATTTCATTTTCTGCACGCTCCTTATCTCAAAGGGTAATTAATCAGTTTATCTAACTGATGCTTGTCTTTTAATCCAAATATCAAATCAATCAAATTTTATTTTTAGCATGGGAATCCAATGCTTCTTGATCACTCAATTTATTAATCAATCATTATTTTACGCTAGCATCAATCTCAATCAGCTTAATCAACTTATCAACCCAGCTATACTGATCATTTCCATCAATTGTTCAGTTACGCCTATCAATTGTGAATTTTCATCAAATGTGCATCTCTGCTTAGTCATGCACAATATTAATTACCAAATTTTCTCCTCGTGATCTATCGAGAGATTAATCTTCTTACATTTCATTTGATCAATCTCTCGAGGGGGAATATTATATTTATCCTTATCAGGATATCTTTGGGGGCATGTATTAGTTGATCAATTTTTCTTTGAAACAATGCGACAAGCTGCATTGTCTCAAAGAGGGGAAAAAAATAGACACTCAAAATTTTTCCTCACAATCGTCCTATTTTTTTTGTCTATTAATTGAATGGATATTGTTATCTGTTTAATTAATTCATTTAATATCTTCCTCTATTTCCATTAATTCATTTAAATCATTAACATATTATAAACATTTATAAGCATTTATCCATATTATAAACATTTATTCATTCACTTATATTATAAGCATTTAACCATTTGCATTATCAATCATTTATCCATTTCATATTACACCATTTGCATAATCATTAAAATATCCATGCATTCAATTCATAAATCATTAAATAATTAATCTTTATCCATTTATATACTCCATTAAATAATTTGCATACATAAATCCATTTATATCACCCATTAATTCACAAATCCACTTTATTCTCAATTTATCTCTCATTTCAATCATATGCACTTGATTAAGCCACTCATTTATCTCTCTCATTTCAATCATATGCACTTGATTAAGCAATATGGGATAATTATTAATATCTCTACTTCACTCTTTTATCCCACATTTCTCTCATAACTCGAATCTATTGTGAGGACATCTATATAAACCCTCTCTTCTCACCAAAAATCATACATTGAATTTTGAACATACAATCCTTTCTTTCATTCATCATAGCTTTTTGTTGCATTTGTGCTTGTGAAAATCCAAGAGCACCAAATTCATAAATCAAGATCTTGATGATAGGAAGGTAGTGGAGTTAGTTTTCTTTTGAATGCATGTGTTTTGGTTTTGCATAGTTTACATTTTTGCATTTGTGTTCATTTAGAAAAGCTTCATTGATGTAATGTTGATTCTTTTTTGAATCTGGTTATAGTTTCAATTAGATTTTTCAATTTTCAATGTATACACAGAAGGATATTCATCATCACCACCTCCTTGCACTCTTTTTGAAGAACTAGAGAGCATAGTAGAAGCTTGGGATAGAGAAGACAAAGAAGAAGCTTCTTGTTTATCACCTTTTCTACTTGATGAATCATCTTTTCTTGAAGGCCTTGTGGTTGTGGCTTTGATGATTTTCCTCCTATCCCATTCTTTTGATCTCCTGAGGATATGAATAGTTTTGTTTTCAAGGTACCCAACTTCTTTTTCCACCCAAACAATAGGTGGTAGGGATTGAACTTGAATCTTTTCAAAGTATATGGGATCAACTAAATTTGTTTCATCATCTTCAATTCCTTCTACATCCCAACCAAGTCTAAAATCCTTGATATGATTCAAAGTAAACCTCATCTAATCTATTTTGTGAACTTCATTGTCATCCTTGTAATCTTCCCAAAAATATTCAATTTTAGGGAAATGATAAAAACTTGGACTATTTAATCCAAGTTATCCTTGACAAAGTTTTTACTATCAAATGAGATCCTCATGGTATGAAGGTACATTTTCAACTTTTCTAATGATCACTCAATATTTTGAGCATTAGAAGAGGATTTATATCTATAATGACCTAGGAAAATAGGAAATAAAATTCCTAATTTCCTCATCTCTTTACACATTTTTTTTACTATTCCAATTTGTCTACAGAGCTCAATCAAGATGAGCTTATAACCAACATACCTAGGTATCTTGTTATATGGACATCCATCAAACCCTCCTACCTAGATGAATGTAAAATTTATGAACTGGATGTAATATCTACCTTATTTCTTGATGAGAATGGTTTCTTCTGGTGAGATCCTAAGTTTTGTATTCCCCCGAAGTGTCGTAATTGTTAGCATAGTAAATGCATCATTCACTCTCTTGAAATGGATATAGCTTTGATCCACTTGGAGCTATGTGTAATAGTTATAAATTTGAGTTGTGTTACATATATACTAGTGTCAAGGCTTGGCCATGTCTGCATACTTGTGATCACATAGAAGAGATAATATGTCATATAGAAATAATGATTCTCTTTGAAACAAGTCAACTGATTATGTAAGTTGTCACTGATAATCCCTCAATCAATAAACTGGTTTCCTACACATATGACAATTATAAACAAGAACATCCATTTTTCAAAGTCTTTTGAATCTTCATTCCCCATCAACCTATGAAGCAAAACAATAATATTTGAAACTTTGTCGATGAGGATTGATCTTCATAGAACCTTGGGAAATTGGGACTTTCTTCCCTTTGGGACTTGTAACCAATTCCTTGCTATAGTGTTGAGACATTCATACTTATTAGCGAAGTGTGCTTTTGCAATACCTTTTGTCTATATTTGCAAATTGGTCTATGAGAGGTAACCTAAGAACTATTCTAATTGAAATACTATCTAGTTTAGCCACAAGATTATCATCAACAATATTAATCTCCCTCATTTATAGATTGTAACCTTTCATACATTCTAAAACCAATTCCAGACATTGATTTGATATTGGGAAGCCAACAACATGAGCTAATCCACTTTCAAAAACTCTCTGAGACATAGGCAATCTCTTCCCCTCTTCCATGGTTTTCCAGAAACCTTGCAAACTAATATGACCTAGCTTTGTATCTATGATTTCAAGAATGGTGCTTTAAAAGGCTTACATGAAATTGTACCCTTGATATTTATACTTCATAATTGTAGACTAGGTTGATGTCATCTGATTAGTTCTCCTTATTTCAATGCTTTCTGCAAGAGCTCATGTGCCTGGATTATAAATTTATATTTACACACATTTCCATGATCAGAGTATCTATAACTGCAACATCCACCAAGAATCTACTCCACTACACCTTAATGGATGAGATGGTATCCAGCTGGAGGTAGCTATCAAACAATTTACATGCCATTTCTATGTTTTTCTTTTCCATTTTGTATGTATATTTATGAGATCAGTTCCAATGCCTTGTTTCTTCTTTATCTATTCCTACATAAATGGAACAATTTTATCATGACACTTATAACTACA
>VDFB02000063.1:0-10512 GCA_007258455.2 Sequoia sempervirens | reverse complement strand
GATGGGCAAGCCAACCAAATCTAATGAGATGCCACTTTTCCTTCAGGTAGTAATCACTCCATTTGACAAATGGGGACTAGATTTTGTAGGACCCATTAATCCTCCATCCAATGGTAAGTCTTATATCTTGGTATGCACTGATTATGTAACCAAGTGGGTAGAAGTTAAGACCATGAAGCATGCAAGAGATAATAAGGTTGCTAAATTTCTTTATGAGGAGATTTTCACAAGGTATGGAGTTCCAAGAGAGATAGTGACTGATTAGGGGGATCACTTCACATCAACCCTTTTTTTTGCACTGGTCAATGAGTATAATACAAGACATAGGAAGTCCACTCCTTATGATCCTTAGACCAATGGCCAAGTTGAGGTGACCAACCAGGAGATTGAAGCCATTTTGACCAAAACAGTGGCTTCTCATAAAATGGATTGGGTAAACACATTTCCAGAAGCTATATGGGCCTATAGGAAAACCTGGAAAACAACTATAGGTTTCACTCCTTTTGAGTTGTTGTATGGAAAGATAGCTATGATGCCCATTGAATTTGAACATAAGACTCTTAGGACTGCAATAGACTTGGGGATGAATATCTATGAGGCACAAAGAGAAAGAATCATGCAGCTAAATTCTTTGGATGAGATGATGAGAGAAGCCTTACATCACAAAGAGGTAGTGCAAAATCAGAGAATAAGGTTTCATAACAAATTCATCAAGGACAAGAAATTCCATCTAGGTGACTGGGCACTACTCTATGACTCAAGGTATCAAGTTAATGTAGGAAAATTGTAGACATGGTGGCTAGGACCATATGAGGTTGTTGAAGTCTTCCCTAATGGTGTTGTTCAACTCACTAATTTTGACTCTATCATATTCAAGTTGCTTGTCAATGGTCATTGCCTTAGATTTTATCACAAGCCAACTTCTGAAGAGGAGTTCCTGCAACAATTCACTCAGCATGTAACACCCGAGCTTCCTATGGCTGAGGGAAATGGACTTAGTGTCCCTCCTTCTAGCTAACTAAGGTATGTACCTTGTCATAATAAAGACTTCCACTTTTGTGGGAGTCCACTTCTTTACCCATCCACCCATCCGCCCATCCATCTCCACCTTTCTCTCTCTTCCATCACTTCACTTCATTCCACTTCACCTCATTCCACATTTTCATTAATTGCTCAACTTATTTCTTAAAAGATGACTGGTACTTTCTCCACAATCTTTGTAATAAATCTTCCACAAATCCAGGTATGTGTGCATTAATTGCTATATCTTAGTTGTCTTTAGTGCATTCATTTAATTGCTGTGAATTAATATGGACGTTCACCTTAGCATGTCATTATTCCATGTCCCTTTCAAATCATTATTACCACCTGACATGTGAGGACACATGCTCAAATTTAGGTTGGGGGGAAGATGTGAGTACTTTTCCCATGTGCCAGTCCATGCTAGTCTACATTAGCAAATTTTCAATTGAGCCAATTTGAATTCTGAGTTAAATGACGACTCGCATGTGTAAGGTGTCACCAATCGCCGCCACCATTTTTCTCCATGATAACCTTTCTTTATTAATCCTTTACTACCACTATTGATCCTGTCATAATCTTAAGTTGCCAAAAGGTAAAACAGAAAGGGAAAATTCAAACAACATTGGCGTTGGAAATTTAGTAGTGTTACAGGAAGGAAAACTTTGCAGGGTGATTGTTGATTGCAGACAATGGGAGGTGGGTTAATTCAAAATGAACCCACAGTTCATGATGTATTACTACAGGATGCACCCTGCGAGGTTGAATTTAGAAACTGCAGGTAGTTAGACTATCTCATGAAGCTGAATAGTTTTAATGAAGACATTACATTAGAATTTTCCCAAACATTGTTTGAGGGAAAGGCCATTGTAAAAGGGTTGGAGGTCATGGCGACTGAAGAAAGGATTGCAGAAGTTACAGGGTTGTCTATTAACGTTGAAAATTACCCTACTTCTAGAGACACCAAGTTAGCTAGGACCAAATTTATAGAACCAGGTGACCCTCCATTGAGCGTGGAAAAACAAGGTGTGAAGAGAACCTCTCTACCTAAGCCATGAAAGCAAATAGCTATTTATGTTATAAAATATATCACCTGTGAAGGTCGCCAGTCGAATCTACATTCCGTGCACTTCAAACTTTTGAATCACATGAGGCACAGGAGGAGGATGAATGTGTCGAACGTGCTATGCCACCTTATTTCAATCATGACAGCTTAGAGTCAAAATGGTTGGGACAATTTCATTTCCCACCATTTTTTGATCAAATTTTTAGTTGTGAAGTCTCTGCATAATGTGTTTGAGATGACTTGGGAAGAATTCATAAATATTGATCAAATTAGACTAGAAAATTTGCAACCTAGGGTTTTACCTCAACCTCATAGGTCTAGTAGGAGATTGAGCACGATTGAAGGAACTCTTGGTTCTTCAACCTCTAGCAGAAGCCCTAGTGTAAACCATTCTGCAACATAACAAACCATAGAGATTAGTTCTTCTGAGACAGAGCACTTTGACAAAGAAAGTTCCTCTCCAAATTTGGATGATGATGTTTCTCTTGGCATCCTAATGAGAACTAGGGTATAGAAGAGAGAAGTAGAAATAAGAAAAGGAAAAGCTAAAAAGTAGCCAACAGAAAAAGAAGTACCAAGCTCTAAGAAGCGAAATGATGACACTGTTCATCCTGCAACCAAAGAAAAACATGAAATCCCTCCCAAAAAATCAAGACTAGCTAGGCTAGCCTTTGATATGCCTCTGCAGGAAATCCCTAAGCCTAGAGAAACATCACGGGGGGACACTAAAGCTCCAATGGGGCAGGTGAATGTCAAGGAAGAGGACATATTTGAGAAAGAAACAAACATAACATTGGTAGATCTTACTAATATTGTAGAACAAGTTGAGAATCAAGTGCATGAGGAAAATCAGGAGTTCTTGTAGCAAGAGTTCCTGTGTCATGAGTAAGAACAGGAAAAAGAGGTCCTACAATCAGAGTTGGGAGAACAATCAGTACCCCTACAACCGGAATTGACTGAACAACCCAAATCCCTATAGCTGGTACTATATGGAGAGCAAGCGTCAGTGCTAGGAAAAATGTTGGTAGGAATACATTACCCCCTTGATATTACAGTACACACAACAATCCTAAACTTATGGAAATAGATAGAAATGAGGGAGGAGGAATGGAAAGAGGAGAAACACAGGATGAAGGAAATTCAAATTAGAGATGAAGTGATTGAGGATAAGAATAAGGAAATTGTTGCTTTAAAAGAAAAAGAGGACAATATTGTAGCCTTGGTACCACAAATTTTAGAATGCAGGACCCCTCCAAGGGTCTATGCTCTACATTTGAAGGAGAAATATCTTTCTTTTAAGCTAGCAAGGATTGTCTCGAGTTTGAACCCTTCCATTGAGACTCCTATTGAATTTTTCAATGCTTATCAGATTTCTTCCCCTGAGATGAAGAATTTGTTGTGTGAATTCTATTTTCATAATTATGATGTGACTCAAGACCATGATTAGATTCACTATTGTATGTTGGGGATGTCCAATTAAGGGCATTTATGTCCTAGGTATAGAATAAGATCAGTTGGGGACAACAATATAGGGATTATAGGAAAATGGAATCCAACATCCCTTTGCCCATTAGGGTTGAATCAAGAAACCCAAGGGAAATTTACAGGGATTGGCACATAATTCTTTTCCGACCTAGCTATGGTAATGGGATCATGCCTTGGATAGAAGCAACTTACAGTGAATATAAGGTGGTGGAAAAAGCAAAAGAGGAAACTGTGAAGAGATACATGTCACAAAGATGGAATAACCTAACTAATGAGCTAAAACAAGCTAAGCCCCACTCTATACAGAACTATGCTGCATCACTTAAAAAAATTGTTAGATACATACAAATTGGAAGGACAAAGGGACAATTTTGGCTTCAACTAACTTTTTAGCCACCCATCCTGATGTGGCCTGTGCCAAATTTCAAGTATTACCACTATGATATTGTTGTAGAGAGATAGAGATGGAACAAATTGGACAAATAGCAAGGGTTCTATTGGGATCCTGATTCACACACAGTAAGCACTGATGTAGGACAGTTGGCGGTTGCAAATTTTATGGCATTGACTAAGTAGAAGAACAATCCTTCCCCTATTGGAGGGCCAACAAAACCTTAGGTTGGGGGAAGTGATGAGTCTAGTTTATGGTATAATTTTGGTAGAATTTATGATCTATTTGCTAAAGTTTTCATGGACCTTGATGTTTGAATGTTGATATTTCCTCGGAACCATAGAAATTGAGCCTAATTTTATTTCTGTAGATCTTTAATAACATTGACATGTTATATGGACTATCTGTGTTAATTCTACATGTGAATTAATGAATGTTCTTTAAGATAGTTACAAATATGTGATTATTGTGCATACTAATATTGCCATGCAGATATGATTAGAGGCCTACGAAATGGAGGAAGACTCTAATAGCTGGTCATTTGTAGTAACGGTCAACAAGGTGGTCATTCAAAGGTCAATGGAGGGAAGACTCTCAATGGTGGGAGATTCCTCATTTAAATCAAAGTTGTATCTACCTTGTAAATCGTCTTTATTGCTATTGAGTGAGTATAGGCATTACTATTGTGCTAAATCTGTGTTAAAGAAATATGCTTGACCATATTCCATGCATGCATAACCGCCTCTCCACATTTTATGCTTTCCCAAAAGTGGCATCCTCCTAATCTATTGGAGTTGACTGCCTTGCTAGGTGATTATTTAGTAGCTTCTTTTCCTATAAATAAGACCCATATTCTCATTCTCAAGAGGTTGCGTGATCTGATGATGTACTTGCATTCTTAGCTTTTAGTAATATAGTTACACTGCTCTATTGTACTCATGTTTTCCAATCAATAAAATGAAATTATAAGTCCATTCATTTGAGTTCACATTAGTTTTAGAGGATACTCATCCAAGGGGGCCCACTTGGTGAGCATTCTGTCCTTTATTTTAGTTTATTTTAGTAATTAGTTAAGAATTTGGCACTGATTGTTTTTGCAGCCATTAGAATTCTATTTTGTGACTATTCCTGCAACCAAAGCATACATAGTAGTTTCCTATTTGTTTGCTCAAATTTTCATTTTTTTCATGCATTTCAACTTAGTATAGTTGTTGGTTGATGCTCATCATTTATGTTATTCATTTCCAAGCAATTTACTTTCAGTATTGTGTCTTTCTTAGCTGTCAAATGAAAATGGCTACTTTGGATCCTTAGTGGCACATATTGTGTTGCCCCATTTCAAGTTCACATCCCTGGGTTGACAAGTTAAATTCACCTTCATGATGATTGAATAGCTATTTAGTTTAGATGTACAATCTTTGAATCATAGCTATAAGAGCTTAGTTGTTAAATCATTGTTGGAAGCCAACAAGCAATGTGGAATAATTTCAACAAAGATAAAATCATTGAAAACTACTTTGGATCCTTAGTGAACATACTGTGCTGGCCCATTTCAAGTTCACATCCCTAGGTTGACAAGTTAAATGCACCTTCATGATGATTGAAATGGCTATCAGTTTAGATGTCCAATCTTTGAATCATAGCTATAAGGGATTAGTTGTTAAATCATTGTTGGAAGCCAACAAGCACAAAAAATATACCCCTCAACAAAGATAAAATCATTGAACAACACAAGGGATTCAACACCCAACTCAGAAGCAACAAGAAGGTAGCCCCAAGAAAATATAGCACCACAATAGAAGGCTCCCCACCACTAACAAGGAATCCAACCACCAAAAGTAAAAAGTTGAAGTCCCTAAAAAAAACTTCTACTCCATGCAAATAAACTTGAGAAAAAAAGCAATGAAGCACACAACAAAGGAAAAAGAGCCCTAAGACTCACCCAAATTGACACCAATCCACAAAAGGATTAAGCGGGATGCCCAACACAAGGTAGTGCACAAAAAAAAGAAGGAACAACCCCACCTTCACCCACACAGTGAAGATGCAAAGATGGAAAAAAGGAGATGTCTTGAAGTGAAAGAAAATACCACCACCATGACCCAGATAGAGGAAGTCACCCGACCACCAATGCCTTATAGAAGCAAGGAAGCAACAAATTTCAAATGAGGGCCAAAATCCAAATTAGCCCCACCAAGCAGCAAGATGACTGCCCAAATAGTCAGATCTCCATCATCATCTTTAAAATTGGACTCTCCATCCTTTGCACAATTGAAAATTCCCTCTCCACACCAATTCCTATCGCTCTTCTCCATCTCAATCAAAATTATATGATATTAAGGGTATGAGCCTTTGGTTGTTGGCTCTACAAGCAAGAAGCCCCACCATTTCACCAAAGGGTCTCTCGTTAACATCAAGGTCAAATAGTCTCAATTGTTGATGTGGTAGGGAAAGACCCCATGAGGTTTGAACCTTGGTTGTTGGCCCTATAGGCAAGAAGCCCACCACATCACCAAAGGGTCACCCCCTTTCTATCACATGTTATATTAGATGGTTTATACATATTCCTAGCTTCATGGTATGCACTTCAAGTATTATAAATTGAATTTGCACCTCACACATTTTTTAATTCTCTAGTAATTACCATTTTTTCTTGCATTTGAAAATTAATTATGTACAACTGGTGATGATAAATTTTAGTATTTTGATAAATAGTTTCCTTTACAATTCTTATTTTATTTTACTTTTGTCTTCTTCTCAATATTTGTAATATGGTAAAACCTTTGTTCATTCTATGGGAAGACACAAATTCTAAAGGATACATGATGTGTGTAATATTTAAAGTTATATAGCTTGAAAATAAATTGTTAATAATTGAGATCATTTTTCCCACTCTTGATAATTGATACTAGTTTTTATGCTAATCTTTGTTGATTTAAATAGAAAAGAAATTCATGTATTAAACTCTTGGTATGTAGCTATTGAGATCTTCATTCTATCTTCACTATCTTTATTATTTTGTAATGAAATTATTCTCTTAAGAAAATACGAGATCATTTTGATGTTAGATCTATTGTGACAAATATAAATATGTACTTAAATAATTTTTACTATATTTCTTTCCTTGTTATAATAAAAAGTAAAAGATAAAAAAAATTTAGTCATCCAAAATCATATAATATGCCATTGCCCAAAATGTAGTGTAGATCTTTTTCAATATGATTTTATCTATATGTTAAAATGAAACTACAAGATCACATAGGTGAACTAAGACATGTTATCATATTTGGAGATTCTGCCCAAGCAATTATTGATGTCATAGTTAATGAAATATAACATCTATTGGTAAAACCAATTTTTTTCTTACTAGCTACTAAACAATGTTGTGTCCCACCAATTCCTATTTAATTTTGTTATCAAATGAGAATAATTCTATGGTGATGATGGAATTAGGTCTATTATTCAATATTTCAACACCTTAATTTCATGAACTCAAATATACTTCTTGATGAAATCTCCAAAATGACTAAACAAGTTTACATAATTGTAAATATTTTCCACTATCTATTTTTCCATGTATTCATAGTATATAATGAGCACATTGCATAAATTTTTTTGCTTGTTCTTAAAGTAGTCTAGTTTGAAAATATATTTTGTATGCATAAAATCTAGTATTTCTCATCCATGCATAAACTTTATCCTTTCCCATACAAGTCATGGAAATCTATTAAATTTCTTAAACATAATTTGTAATTACTTTTAGTATAAGAGATTAAAATAATGAATATATATTTCATTTGACATTAACATATTTGAGGATGGCTGTTTATGACCTTTTAGATATACTTCTTCCATATTTTATGAGTAGAATTCTTAAAGATGGTTGTTTATCATTTCTTAGTTGAATTGATTTACACATTTGGTACATTATTATTTTTCTTGTATTTATAACATGAATTTTGTATATTTTGAAGAAATGTACAAGATCCATAACATGTGGAAGATTACCTTATTTGTATCATACAAATAATTTTTTGTTGATCATTTATATATATCCTATTCATATGAGCATGAAAATGAGATCAATTCAAGCTCTTGTGAGCATAATCATGAGCCTTTAAATAGAAACTCCTTTCAATCAACCACACTAGAAACCACCTATGGAATACCACGAGATAAATTGAAATACACTTATTTAGAAACCACCTTCAAATTAGAAGCCAACTATACAAGATCAAGAGTCACAACTTAGAACTCCATATTAGATGTCCCATTAGGATTTGAACTTGGCTTTCTACATTAAGAACTCAATGCTTTGACTAATTAATATTAACCCCTTGGACCAAACAATCTATAATTTTCTATGTAATTACAAATTTAACTATCAAAAAGTTCTCTAATGTAATGCTATTAAAAGAAAATTTAATAAGAAATATTGCATCACATAAAAGAGAAGATTATGTGAAAAACTTAAGGAAAATATATACATAAGATCTATAATTTATAGTATTTATAAAAAATCCTTAACATTTAAATGATAATTTTGAATAGAAAAATAAAAATAAAATATTTGATAATAAAATTGATTGTTAAATTTAGGCTATGAATTTTTATGATAGTTAACTTCTTTTAAAAAATCATTATAGTTATTTATATAATTTTAATTAAAAAAAATAAAAATAAAAAATTATAATTATAATGTTTTAAATATATATATTTTAAACATGTTTTCTATTATTTTTTTATAAAAGGGGTAAAAACTTTATTGAAAATCAAAAGAGAGCATTACAACCAAAACCAAGGGAGCAAGCCCCAGAAAACCAAAGAAGCACCAAAGCAAGTACAAAAACAAAATCAACTATATTCTAGTATCCTTCTATCCTATTCAAGGACTCTATCCAAGTCCTGACGTAACTCAAGGGAGACTTGCATCCAATCCTCAATCTTCCAGCCAATATCAGGCTCAGAAGCCCATTTAGCCAAACAGTTAGCAACCCGATTCCACTCCCTCGGGATATGAACAAATGAAACTGCCTCCATCCTAGAGAAAACCTAAAGAATACACTAAAAAACTGAAGCCAACTGCTAATTAATATTAGACATCTTTCTCTCATTCAACAAATTAATCAAGATCTGTGAATCAACTTCACAAATAACCTTATGCCATCCCAAAGCAAGGGTCTGCTCCATACCATAAAGAATCGCTAAGCCCTCCATGATATTGATAGTCTTCTCCCCCTCATGAATAGAAAAAATAAACATCACTGAACCCCCTGAATCCCTGCCAACCCCACCAATCCCACCAAGCCCAGGATTACCTCTAGAAGAACCATTAGAATTGATCTTCAAGACTCCAATTGGAGGAGGAAGCCATCTACCCAGCCGTTGCACTCTCTTGGCCCCATGTTTGCATCTCTTGGAACCCCTAGAAGAAGAATGTCTCCCTTGAAGTCCCAATCTATCCACCAACTCAAAATCCTCTTTCCCCAGGGGGAAAAACACTTCACTCTTGCCCACAACTGACTCCTGTATCATACCTAATATACACATCCACACCTGCTGACCCACCAATTTAACACCTCAAAATATTCTACGATTCTACTCCAACCAGGTCTGCCAAAGAAGAAAAGTAGGTCCAACATACCAGACATCCTACAAAAAGGAGGTCAATGAGGGGGTCTTCGCATACTATCTTAGAACTCCACCAAAGAAGAAGCATGAACACAAGGTTTCTTCCAAACCTCCCACCACCAATACCAAAGTTATACAACAAAGGGACATCAGAAGAACAAGTGTGAGAAATTCTCTTCCGCCTTCCCACAGAGAACACAAATTGAAGGCCCTTGGAAACCACGTTTACGAATGTTATCCCAAGTCAAGCACTTATTCCATGCTAAATTCCAAACAAAACAATTACATTTAGGCCATGATACCTTACTCCACACCCTCTTCCACCACTGAACCTCTGCCCTAGCCAACATCTGATCCAATAACACTTGATAGCCACAAGCAACAGAGTAAATCCCCTTGGGATTGTGAGCCCAAGCAATAATATCCTCTTCCCGTAGAGAACTATAATGCCTACTACAAAGAATTGTGTTAAGCTCGGCCCTGCCTTCCTCCTCACCCACATCTGACCACTAGGTGGGATCCTTCCAACAAGCCTTCTCCAACTACCCATAAAAAGAAAATGACTTGAAGTCACTCACCATAGACCAACCAACTGCAAGAAATCTCTGGCTCAATGGAACTAGGTGAGGAAATTAAGAGATAAGCTGAGGGAAACCATCCCAAGAGTCAGACCAAAAAAAATCTTTCAAATCCTGTTGGTAGATCCAAAATAAACCTTCCTTAATGAGCTTCGCACCCTTTTGAAGAGTACTCAAAATCACTGACCCTTTCCCCTCAAGAGGGTACCTAAGGAGATCATGTCGAGGGATGCGAGGGAAATACTTATGAGATAGTATCTTGGCCCATAACTAATCCTGCTTCACACACCAACGCCAGAAAAGCTTAGCAGCGACAGCCACTCCAAACAAAGTAGATTGTC
>VDFB02000062.1:0-37078 GCA_007258455.2 Sequoia sempervirens | reverse complement strand
AAGAACTCAATAGTCACATTCCTACATGTTTATACTAGTTATAAACTTAAACCTCTATGCCAAACAATTTGAGTTTCTACCAGAAAGAAGTTATTCATTTCAAATTTTTATTTGACTCCATGCACCCAATAAGGAACTAGTCTCTACCATTCTATTGTTTAATTTCATTCATTTTATCATGTGAACATATTAGATTTTAGCCTTGATATTGCTTATACAATTTATGCCAAATTGAAACTCATTTATCCAATCCTATTTTCCAGTGTGGGTAAATTATTTTGGGGAATAAACTTTGGTCAAGTCTGCTTCATTGTTATAGGTACACCCGCCTAGGTCTAGAAACACCTGAAGAGAAGAAGGTCTAAACCATTTGTCCTTGTCTGTTACCCTGAAATGTACCAAGAGATTGGCAACCTCTTGAGGCATTTCACCTGCATTTTTTAGAGCTAACAAAGTCAAACATGTCCAATTGTTGAGCCATATCAAAGGTGAGGGTTTGATCTATTAATACATTTGGGAATGTGAATAGTTCCTCTTTGAAACCATAGAAACAAATCATCATGAATTGAGCTTTGAAGAACTAGTCGCAAGTGTCTTGCAACTTATAAGCCACTCTTGCTAGGCATCGTGCATTTTGGAAATAATTTCCTCTAGGCTTAAATCAATGTGTTAAGAATAGGAAAGAGTAAAAAAAATCATGGTAGTCCTATGTGATGAGCAAGATGTGGGTCCACATAGATATGGGGACTACTGTATGCAGAAAGGTGGACATTTTTGTCGTATTCAATGTAATATATTGTGAAAAGAACCTAGAGTACTTATATAACATCAGGTGAAGCAGAGAAGAGGGGTACCTAGGGACTCCTTCTACCTTGAAGTTTAGTAATTGATAATGAATGTTTTCCACAATAACATTGGTGAAGTCCATTTTATAGGCCTTGTCTTTTCTTACAATTTTTATGTGAAGGTCGTAGCTAGTTGGAAGTCATAAAAATTTAGGTCTGAATCAAGAGCAAAAATGAAAGAATGGAGAAAGAATCCTACATGTCATGTGCCATAAAGCTTGAAAAAGTAATGGGCAATGGGGGTATATTAGTGCTATCTATGTTTCTCCCAAACACTGAGTTGATGAATCTTAGTTTGTGGACTCGAGTGTCCCAAACCTGCTGCAACTTCTCTGAAGTGCTAAAATCCACACTAGTGTCTTTGGGTAAGTGAATCATTTCTCACATCACATATGTGCTAACAACCACCTTGAAATTCTAACCTTGAATAACACATTATTCTACATCAGATGCCTCTATAAAGGTAGAAACAAGCTCTAGGAATGGGTACATGAGGGGCACTGCATATAGGAATCCTTGCAACAACCCTTATTTATAGTTATAACATTGGGTACCTTTGGTTTGGGTTTTTTTAGAGCTACAACATACAACTTGCTCCTTTGAAATTCTGATGAGAGTTCTTTGCATCTCCCCTGCAATGAAGATCTTCTTCTCCTTGGGTGAATGCTTTCAGATGTAGACTTGGAGGCCTCTGTCTTTTATGCTTTTCTAGCTAAAATTTGAAATTAAAATAATTCTGGAATTCACTAGTTACAAATATTTCTCGCTCAATTTCCAATGATATTTATCTTTTAAGATAGCTTGGAAACTTGAAAATTAATATAATGTTTCTATTCATCCACTAATGGTTATTTAAGAGGACATACATGTGCAAAATAAATGCACATGTCCCTTGATGTCAACACCCTTAATTAGAAGCCAGTATTGGCATGGTATGATGGTTTATAGGTGGCATTGTTGTTCTTGCCACCAAGGTTCAAACCCTGTTGGGGTGGTATTGTTGAATGGCTGTATATGGTTCATAGCTCTGATCAAAAGTGTTTACCCCTTGAATAAAAAAAAAACCCTTAATTAGAAATAAGGATCCACATATTGGGCATGTCATCTTACTGAAGATTTAGGAAATTTTTCTTGGGGGTCATGCATATGGTATGCTTGAGTATTGATTGCAGAGGATAGGATGTATTTAACTCTTTCAGAGACAATTCAAAAAGGGGCACCAAGGTGAGGACACTTGGAAAAAGCTCAGGAGCGAAAACTTGTGCCAATGGCACTTATTAGTAAAAGCAAAACAAAAATAGAAAAATAAAATAACTATATACAAAGAGACCATCGAATGGATTTAGTTGAAATACTTTAAGTAGATTAAATTTACCAAAATCCCAAGAGTATTTCCTTCTTCGTCCTCAAGATAAAAAGTGTTACTCTACTTGCAACCATTGATGCAAAAATGGTCTCTCTGTAAAGAGTCAAACTTTTCATTTTGACCAAGCCTAGTGGCCCACTCCTCATACTTTAGAACCAAATCATCTTCTTTGAAGTTGGGGTCTGAAGCCTTTTTGTCAAACCATCACTTTACCACCCATTTTTGACTCACCATAGCATCATGGATATTCTCCCTTGCTTCTTACATGTTGATCAATTCTACCAACCTAATTTCCATGGCTCCATTATCTTTAACTTCTACCGCCTTTAATAGTTGCAAGGCTACGATTTCTATGGAAATAGGTAAAACAACTTATTTTCCATACACTAACTCATATGAAGATGCCTTGAGAATTTTCTTCAACATGATCTAATCAGCCCAAAGGGTTATCCTTAAATGTTTGTGCCACTCTCTTTTGTAATCTGAACCAACTCATTTGATTAGGCTTATCAGATTCTTATTGGTGGACTCAACTATTCCATTTCCCTAGGGATAGTAGTTAGATGAGGTCTTGGGAAAAATTCCATTCTTGAGTACGAAATCTAAAATTTTCAAGCTAAGAAAAGATCTTACATTATCATATAATATGGTCTTTAAAGGGACAAATCTTGTGATGATCTCTTCCAAAAAATTGAGTAATACATTATCAGTTACTTCTTTCAATGGAATAGCCTTGAACCATCTTGTAAAATAATCAATGGTTGTTAGTATCCATTTATGGCATACTTTAGACATAGGTTTGATCATCCCAATGAATTCTAGACCCCATTGTGTGAAGGGTTCATCCACTATAATTGGTTTCAAGGCATTGCAAAATTGTTCCACTTACTAGGAAAGGATTGATATTACTAACATTTCTCACCAAGTGATGGCAATCTAAAAATAAGGTTGGAAAAAGATATCCCATATGCATGATCTTTATTGTAGTTGTTTTTATTGAAAAGTGACCACTCGAGGGGCTATAGTGCATTTTATGTAGAATCTTGCCGGCTTGCTCTCTACCCACACATTTAAGAAATATACCATTAAAATTACTCTTGAAGAGAATTCATTGAATGAGAGAATAATTGGTCCCCTGTAGTTTGTAGAATCTTTTCTTATGTGAAGGAATATTCTCTAGATCTCAGCCAGTTTCCATGAAACAAATCATATCCACAATCCATGAATATAAAGACTCATATTGGTTTACCAATACTTCTTGTGACACACCGTCTTTCTTTGTCAGAATCTCTAAACCTTAGGGTAAATATTCACAGAGCCCTTTCCCATAGATAACCTTGGTTGGCTTTACTTCAACATCATATTCAAGGATATTAGTGATCCAATTGGATCTCTTCTTTGTGATTTCTCCTTCCATAATGTATTCTTTGACATTGGAATGGGCCACATAGATCATTCTTTTATTTCTAACCACCAAGTGTCTACATTTATTGATCCCTTTAACAATGGAGAAATCTTTCTTTTCAACAAAATTATACTTGGTTTCATATCCTCACAAATTCATTGAATAGAATGCAATAGTATGTTCACCTTTTCCTTCATCCTCCTTTTGAGTCAACACAATTTCCAAGCTATGTTCACTTCCATAAACATACATAAAAAAGTATCTAGAGAATTCAAGATTCACTAACACAAGAGTAGTGGATATCATATCTTTGATTTTCTTGAAGGCTATACTCCCCTCAAGGGTCCAATTAAAAACCTAATCCTTCTTAAATATTAATGTGATTGGTCTAACCAACCTTGTGAAGTCGAATATGAATTTGTTGATGAAGTTGATCTTTCTTAGGAAATATTGAAATCCATTCTTGTTAACCAATAAGGATAATTCATTAATGGTCTTTACTTTGTCAGGTTTAATTGAGATCCCTTCCTTGGATACCACATAACCAAAAAGCTTACCTTGTAGGACTCTAAAAACACATTTATTGGGGTTTAAAGATACCCAAACTCCTAACACCTCTGAAAAAAATTATCTAGATGATCAAAATGATCTTCCTTGGACTTTGAAAACATTGTAAGGTCATCCATATAAAGGATGATCTTGTTGATCAATCCCTAAAAAATCTATGTCCATTGCTTGCTAAAAAATGGTTCTTGTATTTTAGTGACTGAAAGGATTTTTTGCTTAAATGAAGGTCCCCCACTTTGTGTTAAATGTTTTTTTATGTTTATCTTATACCTTAACCCAAACTTGTTTATACCTTGAGAATCCATGAAGCAAAGAGAATTTTTTTGATTGTGCAATAGTTTGAAGAATTTTTTTGATGGAAGGGAGTGAGTAATGATATTTTAGAGATATTCAATTCAAGTTGCTAAAGTCCACATAGAGCCCAATCTCTCCATTATTTTTCTAGATGGGAACCAGGTTAGATACCCACATTGAATACTTGATCTAGTATATAATCTTTGAATCAATCATTTTTTCAATTCTTGAGCCATAAGCAACTTAATCTTTGGATTCATGGGCCTCTAATTTTACCAGATTGGCTTGGAACCCTCAACCAAATCTTTGGTGTGCTAAAATATATCATGATCATATCCTTCTAAATACTCATAGGTCCATTCCATGACCCTATCATATTTTAATATAAGGATATTAATTGCTTTTTATTTTTCTAGAGAACATCCTTCCCTACTTTTAACTTTCTTCTATCTCTTACATCAAGTTCAGACTAGTCACCTTTGTTTGCCACAAATTTCCTTTTTTCATTATTGGTGTCATCAAAGTAGAAGAGATTCTCTAGAGTGATCATCCCTCTCAAAATCTTATTAGTATTCAACTAGATAATCTAATCTTCATAAGTCTCATTAATCTTTGGTTACAGTTATTCTGCAAACTCACATGATTGTTGGATAAGCATGGAAATCTAAGAGCCACTCTAAAAAACCTACCAGTTCTACTCATTATCAGGGATTGTGGGTTTGATGATTACCCACACTACATGTTTTTTGGCTAGTAGGTTGATCACCAGATCATTTTGAGAGCCAATCAATGCTATTCTATGTATTGCATTATGTGATCTTGGAATTATTTGAATGTTAACATATTCAAATGCTTCGATCAAGTCTCAGAATTTGTGGTGGTAAGACCTCATTTAGATATTATTTGTAGTCATGGTTCCTCTTACTTTTTACCACTATTTTGAAATATTTGAATGCCTTCAATTGCTTTACTCCCATCTACTTGACAAGGATTAGGCAATGAATTAGAGCTTCATAATTGGGCTCATTATTTGTGCAAGAAAATTGAAAGCAGAAAGCTTGAAGGGTCTCTTTTCTAGAAGGAGACACTAAATCGGTGCTAGCTCTAGAGCCAATTATGCATTTTGTGCCATCAAATTGCAAAGTACAAAGACTAGACCCATCTTGTAATTATTTGTTTTGATCTTCTATTTTATTCAGAACCTCATGGATGATTTTATCCTCATCATATATCACATTAGTCCCAAGACTAGTGTCATCATAGTTTTTGAAAGGATCATTTCTCATGAATTCATTAATTAGGACTTCTTCTAAGTTTTTGTCACTAATCATTGCTTTTTCACAAATCATCTCTATGCAACACATCTCATTCTTTGAAAAGGATATGTGTGTAGCTTCAAAGTTAATTATAGTATCATCATATACATTCTTTGAGTGTAGTGCTTTAGACAACACTTTCACCTTTGAACCATATTTGGTCCTCAAAATCAAATGGGACCAATCTAGAGACAGATATCATCCCATCTTGGTAGTAGAATCTTTGGAAAAATAAAGTCCAAAGATGGGATGAATTTCTATTATCACAATCTCCTCAGCCACAATAATACTAGGACAAAAATACAAGGTTGGAGGGAAATCTTTGATAATTCCTATCATTTATATCTTCTTCCCATCCAATTGCCTTACCTCATGTCTAGAGGCTCATATTGTAATTGCAAGGATTTTGCAATTTGCTTGGGCATAATTGAAGTACTAGCACCAAAGTTGATCATGGAATTGTGTAGCAACTTATTCCCCACAATCAAAGTCAAAAAGAAAGGAGTAGGCTTTGATTTACTCACCTTTTATTTCACATTGGTGAATTTTTTGGTTGCATGAGGTTGTGCTCCTTTCGCCACCTCCTTATTTTTGGATTGGCTATACTCTTAGGTTGATTTAGTTAGGGTTGGCTTTTCATGGCCTTCCAAGGCTTCCCACAATAGATACCTTTTGTCAAGGATCACCACTATATCTTATAGGGAGACATTAGTTGTGTCCCTCTTTAGTTGATCCACCACATTAAGTGATCTCAAGCATTGGATTTTGGGATCTTTCACTTTATCTAGAACCATTTCACTATATTTTGTAATGTTGCAAGAATAACTTGTTGTCCTTGGCTTCTCTCAAAAGTATCTCTAGGTTATGGATTGGTGACTTGATTCTTCTTTGACTTCTTTTTAGAGTGGGTGTAATAGTCTAATTGAGCTTGAGAAGCTTTTGATGTGGTAGCATCATTAGCTAACATTGTATCTTCCCCCTCCATCTAAAATAAAAGTGCATGATCAAAAGAAATTTCTCTTTCTTTCTCTAGCAATATACCTTGCACTTGGACCATTAGGATGGAATTTTCAACTCTTGGAGATTCATACTGTTAGTGTGAAAGGGGTACTTTATCTAACTAGTTCATTTCCTAGCTAGTTTTGTACTTAGGTCCTCTTTGGACTAGCTTAAGCTTACATAGGGATATGGTTGTTGAGCGTTAATGACCTTGAGTTGTCACACCTCTTAAGATAACAACACTTGTCATAATCTGGTCACATCCTATTTCTCCCTTGGCCTATATAACCAAGGAATTTCCTTTGTAATCACCAATCCTCAAGCTCATTATAGATTTACATTCTCTTGAGAGGAATATAGTTTATTCTTTCTTATATCTCATTTTTTTATTTTCTTTCCTTTAGTCATTTGCATCTTGTGTAGGATAATTAACAAAATATTACATGCTATGCGAGAAAGAATGAGTTGTGGGTTGGCAATATTTTAGAAAATTTAGGAGTGTAGAGCTATTTTTTTAAAGCACATGAGTATGCTCTTCTCTTGTATCCTTGGATAATCTAGAAAAATAGAAAAGTGTAGAGAAAACATCATTTTTTTGGGGGGTTCAATCACTGAATTTCCAATTGTGGGTTTTTTGAAGCTTCTTAGAGAAATTTTAAGCTTACTGTTTAGTCCAAAGAAGTTGAGAAATTAAGATCTACCCTTTATTTAATCTAAATTAGATAATGGAGGCTAGATCTACAATAATTTGAAGTGGGAGGTTCATTACTAGATCCAACAATGAACTATCATTTTAGAGCATTTTTGGTCAAATCTAACCCTTCCATCGTGCTTAGAAGGCTCAAAACCCATAAAATCAACTGTAAAAATGTCAAATTTGAAGAAAGTTACAAGGTGAGGCAAAAAATTTTGTCCAGTGAACCCTATGCCCCCACTGAACAAACAATATATCTTATTGGAACAAGATCATTCAAAGCATTCAAATGAGGATAACAACCTGGAAGGGTAGGTGGTTGTCATTATCTGGACATATATTATTGGTAAAATCAATATATTTTGTCATTCCCAATTATTATATGGCTGTATTGAAAGCTCCAAAATCAATGATTTTATTAATTGAAAAGATAATAAGGGATTTCTTATGGAAGGGGAACATTGACAAAAAAAGATCTCGCTTCTATCTTTAGAAAATATTTGTGAATATAAACTACAAGGGGGATTTGGAATACACAATTTATTACCTATAAATCAAGCATTAGGAGAGAAACTAGTGTGGTACATGTATGCTAAGCCTCATGCGAAATGGTGTAAGGTCATGCAAGCAAAGTACTTAGATAATGCAGATCCAAAGATAATTTTTACAATACTAAATCCGCCACAAGGCTCTACAATGTGGGATTTTTTGGTTGCATGTAAAAAGGTAATCACCTTGTATCTTGGGAAATTCAAAATGGTTCACAAGCTAAATTTTGGGAAGATTCTTAGGGCGAACATGCACCTTTAAATATAGTTCAAAATCTGCAAACCATTCAAAATATTCTTACTTCAAGTTGGGGGGGGGGGGTAAAGTGAGATATTATTTTGAGAGCATAGAAGAGTGCATTGTTAGGGTTAGAAGGTAGATATCTAACAATTAATTGTAGATTTGATTAATAAAACAGATAAATAAAACACACAAAAAATTATAGTAAAAACAAGACAACACAAAGAATTTAGGGTGGTTCACCCAATCCGGGCTACATCCACAAAACCACAACCATCTAGTGATTTTATTATCCAATGTAACACATATTAAAATCTCACTAATAATTCCCTACTACAACCCCCATCCCAACTACTTATAACAAGATTTTTATAAGCTTCCAAAATTAGGGTTCTACAAAGTCAATTTTTTTTCTTTTTCGGTGATTTTTCCTTTATTGATTATACATGAGGAGTGTACAATATAGAATGATCAGTCACCACATACCAACAATACCCCACTTGGAGATTGATCAGGCTCCACACCAAAAAATCTCCCACTTGGAGACTAATCCTAGATGACACTGCTGCACTTATAACTCCCACTGGAAATAAATACCTTGGACCTTGTTGCTCTTTTATACTTTTAACCATGAAGACCAACTAAAGCTAAAGAGGATCTCAACTTCTCCCTTGTCACTTCCTTTGTAAACATATCCGCTATATTGGCATCTGTATATACATATTTTCTAGCTTGACCTATCCATCCTCCAACATTGATTGAATGAAATGATATCTCAACTATATGTGTTTAGTTTTAGAATGAAAGGAAAAATTCTTTGCAAGATGTATAGCACTTTGGCTATCTATAAACAAGTAATTTTCAGCCTATTTTTTTTCCCAACTCTTCTATGAAAAGTTGTAGCCATATCATCTCCTTTGTTGCCTTTGTTGTAACAACATACTATTCCTTTGTGGTTGATAAAACAACCACCTTTTGCAACTGAGAAATACAATTCACTATTTACCACTAATTGTGAATACATAACCTGTGGTACTCCACCTGGTATCTACATCCCCCACCAAATTTGAGTCAACATAGCCTTTTAAATTAGTATTAGAGCCCCCAAAACATAAACATTTATTTGATGTACCTCTCAAATACCTAAGAATCCATTTTACCACATTCTAATGCTCAACTCCAGGATGACTCATATACATACTAATAACTCCTATGACATGTGCAATATTCAGTCTCATGCAGACCATGACATACATTAAATTACCTATAGCTGAAGCATATGGTACCTTGGACATCATTTCTTCCTCCTCTTGTGTCTGTAGACACATATCCTTGGCCAATTTGGCATGACTAGGCAAAGGTGTGTTGACAATTTTTGCATTCTCTATATGAAATCTTTGCAACACCTTTTCAACATAATTGGCTTGAGATAATTTTTTTTTTATGTTTTTCCTATCTCTTGTAATATTCATACCAAGAATTTTTTTGCTGCCCCAAATCCTTCATAGCAAATAAATTTGCTAACTACTATTTTAACTCCTTTATGTGATCCATGTTAGACTCCACTACAAGCATATCATCAACATATAAACATAAAATAATGTAGCTATCATCAGCCAACCTCTTAAAATAAACACAATGGTCTGAATTACATCTATTGCAGCTATGCTCAACCATGAAGCTATCAAATTTAATATACCACTATTGAGGTGCTTGCTGCAAGCCATATAAACTTTCTTCAATTTGCACACCAATTTCTCCTGACCTTTGACCTCAAATCCTTGAGGTTGTTCCATGTATATTTCCTCTTCCAAATCACAATGGAGAAAGGATGTTGTAACATCAAGTTGTTCTAAATGCAAATCTTTAGCAGCCACAACACTTAAAATAGTGTGTATAAAAGTCATTTTAACAACTGAAGAAAAAATATCATCAAAATCAATTCCTTTTTTGTGCAAATCCATTTACAACTAACCTAGCTTTAAATATTTTCTTACCTCCATCCTCCTCTTTTAGCCTATAAACCCATTTTTTTCAGTAAATCCTTTTTACCTACAAGAAAATTGCATAATTTTCAAGTCTAATTTTTTAGCAAGGAGTCCATTTATTCTTCCATTCCATGCTTCCACTGAACCTTGGTATCCACCTACATAGCTTCATCATAACATTCTAGTTCACCAACATCAATTAATAAAATAGAATACAAAGAGGTAGAAAATATTTTTGGAGGTCTACTTATCCTTGAAGATCGTCTAACATTCACTAGAGTTTTTGGTATTTGTTGTTATTGTTGCGGAGCATGAGGAACCTCTAGAACATTGCTATTTGGTGTATCATCCAACACTACATAATCATTTTCTTTCTTCTCATGCTGATACAACTGATTTTTGTACAATACTTTCTCATTAAATATGACATCCCTACTTTTCACATTATATCCAACAAATATACATTTCTTTGATTTTGCATCAAGCTTGGTTCTATTTTTTAGAATCTACATGTGCAAATGCTTCACAACCGAAGGTCTTGAGAAAAGAATAACTCACCTTCGTACTTGTCCATGCTTCCTCTGAAATACCACAACCCAAAGGATTAGAGGGACCTCTATTGATTAAATAAACAACAATGTTTACAACCTCTTCCCACATGTTTAAATGCAGCCCAATAGGCAATCTCATAGTCCGTGCACACTCCATTATTGTTCTATTCATGCACTCAACCACTCCATTTTCCTATCGAGTCCTTGGAACCATTTTCTTCCCACGAATTCCATTAGAGGAACAATAATCTTTAAAATATTTGCTACAATACTCACCACCATTATTAGATTTGAGATATTTTAAATTTTTACCTGTCTCATTCACAACCAAGCTTCTCCATTTCTTAAAAGTTTCAAATACATCAAATTTCTACATAAGGAAATAAATCTATACCTTGTTGCATCATCAATAAAAGTGACATAATACTGAGAGCCACCGAGAGAAGATACTTGAGCTGGTCCCCATACATTTGTATGCACAAGCTCCAATTTCTCATCTTTCTTTTGCTTCCCATCCTTGAGAAAACTAACTCTCTTTTGTTTTCCATACACATAACTTTCATAGAAATTCATATTCACACATTTTAGACCTAGTAAAACATTCTTTGAATGAAGTACTTTCATACCTTTTGCACTCATATGCCCAAGTCTCTTATGCTACAATGTTGATTTAGAATCCATAGCAATTGTCTGATTTTTTGCCTGTTGAACTGCTTCAACTATTCCTAAACATTGATTTGTATCTACAATAGCTAAAGTAGAAGGAACTGTATGACTTGTACAAAGATATATGGTGCCTACTTTCGCACCTTTTGCTACCACTAAGGCACCTTTTGTAACCTTCCAATTTTTATCACAAAATGTAACAACACAACCTTCATCATCTAGTTGCCCTACTGAAATTAAATTTCTTTTTAACTTTGAAACCTATGTTACCTCATGTAGTATCCAATGATTCCCATTCTGAAACTTAATCTTGATTCTTCCCTTTCCAACAATCTGAGAGGGTTTGTTATCTCCCAAATAAACCAGCCCAAAATCCCCTTGGACATAATCAAGAAAATAACTTCTATGGGGCATAGCATGAAATGAAGCCCCTAAATCTAACACCCAGGAATCATCAACATTATCAAGGGAAAGAATCAAAGCATCCTCATCATATTTATTACTTACCACATTTTCCTCTTTATTTCCTTTCTTTTTGTCTCCTTTATTTTTCTTAGACCAATAATCTTTATTTAAATGACCTGACTTACCATAGTACCAGCTGTTAGAATTGCCAAGATCTGATTGCAAGCCAAAGATGACCTTCCACAGAAAGGAAAAACGAAAAAGCAGAGATTTGCATAAAAACATGCAAATTGATATATTCGAAAAGACCCTTAATTACAAGAGATTATTTGCTTTATAAAAGCAAAGATGAGAAAACCTAATCTTATCTTGAGCAACAAGATAGCTCGATAAGATAAATATGAGATCCTAAAACCTAGGAAATAAATAATGCCTAAGTAAACTTATGCAAGCGTAATTAAATATTAATTACACTAACACCCCCCCATAAGTGCAACTTAGGGAGAAGTAGATTATTATGCAAATATGAGTCCCGACAACAAGGCCTGATCAGGTACTCATATACAAATGCAAAGAGAGAGAAACCCCCCTCAGTGAGATGCACTGCTGCGAAGAATCACTGGAAGAACACTGTGGAGTAACACTGGAACTTGATATAGGCAAGCAAGAAAATATTCTTCTGTATACTACTGAAACCGGATGAGAGCCACTAATTGACTCAAGGAATCATGATAAAGCAACAGAAGACCCGATGCCACGGAACACTCGAAAACTCCAAATGGGAACAACCTTGGAATCTGTGAAGCAATAGGAGATGAGATGATGACATAATCTGGAAACCATGTATCTCGATGCCGATGCCAAACTGTGACTGAAACTCTTCCATGGGAAGGAGTACCAAAAATAGACTCTAGAACAATAACCACAAAAAAATTGCCCTCAAATTGAGATGGATCCAATGTGGATCATTAACCATAGGCTCTCAATCTGAAGTGTGAACCAATGAATCCGACATGTGTCAAGCAAGAATAGAAATGTGGCCAAAAGAAACTAAGAGACCAGATAACCCATACGAGTTGCCATCAAAACAAAATGAAATATGGGACCAAAGTGAAAAACAACACTCTAATCAGATTATTATGCATGAAACCCCCCTGAATGGAACTTTATATTAGTTCATTTATTACAATACCCAATGATTGCATAAGGAGATAATGCAAAACTACAGAAACATATGTGAAAATGCAAACCTAGAGCACGAAACAAAAATGAATGCATGCCTAAAAAAAGTTACACATTTTATGTAAATGACCTCAGATCTGCATAGAGGCTGAAACCAGCTTTCCAATGCCGCAAAAATCGTGAAAATCGGATAAGCGAGTCAAAAGATATGGGTCCCGAAGTGAAAAAGGCAACATCTAAATTCTGAGGCAGAAAAAGGCATCAAAAATGAAAAAACAGAAAATTTCACTAGCACCAATGCGTAGAGCTTGGAAACAGCTTTCCGGCGATATCTTGTTTGCAAAAAAATGACACTGTATGTGAAAGTTATGATCATTTCCGTGAATGTGCTCCAAAAATGTGCGATTTAGCCCCCAGAAGCCCTTAGGGGCTAAAAAAATAAGCCCCTGGTCGCCTGGGCAGACCAGGGGGCTGGCGGTAGGGTCTGGATCTGAAGCTCCTGGTCACCCATGTGACCACCGCAGGAGCTGGGCCGGCACACTAGGCATTTGGGCGGAGCCCGTGGTCCTCCAAAGGACCAGATGCTTTGGTTAAAGCCCGCGGGGGCTGCCGCTCGGGGTCTGGTCGCGGATGTGACCTGCGGCTGGGATCTAAGGCCCGTGGGGGCTGGAACTAGAGCGGCGGGCAGGCGGCTCAAGTGAGCGGAGGAGGGCCGACGGTGGTGCAGTGGAGGCCGCCGGGTGGCGGACGGGCGGCACTGCCTTTTAAACGGGCAGCACCGAAAATCAACTATTTTTTAAATTTTTTTAATGATTTTTTTGAATTTTTTTCGAAATCTGTGCCTCGGGAACAGTGCCTGTGGGCCGTACGGCCCCCGGGTAAAAAAATTTTGCTTCTCCGGTCGACAGTGTCCAAATTGGACATGCTTTATATGAAAATGGGGGTTTTTGGGTGCTGCGAATCCAATGGCGAGGTCCGTTTGGGCCCAAAGTGCTCCGAAAATTAGGGGACCCCTAGATCTAACAGATAAATCACCGATCTTACAACCCTCACAGATCTGGCAATCGGTGATGAAAATGAATAAAACGAAAGCCATTTCTGACTTTTTCCAGCGCTTTGAATCCAACGGAAAACCCCGATTTGATCCAAGATGCTGCATAAATGTACTCAAGGATTGAAACCCTCAAGGGACTCTGAACGAGCTCTGCAACAAAATCCTCCAAAAATGCTGAGAAGGGGCTACGAATCGAGGCTCTGATACCATGTTAGAATTTCCAAGATCTGATTGCAAGCCAAAGATGACCTTCCACAGAAAGGAAAAATGAAAAAGCAGAGATTTGCATAAAAACATGCAAATTGATATATTCGAAAAGACCCTTAATTACAAGAGATTATTTGCTTTATAAAAGCAAAGATGAGAAAACCTAATCTTATCTTGAGCAACAAGATAGCTCGATAAGATAAATATGAGATCCTAAAACCTAGGAAATAAATAATGCCTAAGTAAACTTATGCAAGCGTAATTAAATATTAATTACACTAACACCAGCAATCCCTCTTGTCTCTAGATTGGGACCCTTTGACCTTTGATTTTCCTTGTGACTTCCCATGACTTCCAGAATTGTTTCCTCTCTCCTTTGTTTTTCCCCTACTTTCTGCATTCAAAACATTGCCTGATGTGAATGTTCCACCTGAGTTTTCCCTACGAATTTCCTGGCTCAAAATAACACCAACAACATCACCAAATTTCAATGTATTCAAACTAGAAACATAATTGCTAACAACCATTACCAAACCATTCCATCTTTTAGGAAAAGAACAAAGAATTAAAGGAGCCCTAACTTCATCAAATTTTACATTTACAGAAGTTAATTAACTAGTAACCATATTAAACTCATTTAAATGATCAACAACTGACCCACCTTCTACCATTTTCATATTAAATAATGCTTCATAATAAATACCTTATTCGAAGCAGAAGGATTTTCATATAACTTCACCATGGTTTCCATCAACTCTTGAGTTGTTTTTGTTGTTGTAATATTGAGTGCCATCGATTGTGCCAAGCATATATGAATGGCTCCTAGTGCCTTTCTATCCAAAAGATTCTAATCCTCATCACTCATTGTTGTCGGTTTCTTGGCTATTCCTTCCAATGGCCTCCATAAATCCTTTTGATAAAGATAATCCTCCATATGCATCTTCCATAACTAATAGTTCTACCCATTAAATTTATCTACCTTCAATTTACCCTTGTCCAGCATTGCTCCCACTTAACCGTGAGATTTTCCTATAGAAAATAATTGAACACAACCTACTATGATACCACTTGTTAGGGTTAGAAGGAAAATATCTAACAGTTAAATGCAGATTTGATCAAGAAAATAGAGAAATAAAACACACAAAAAATTATAATAGAAAAAATACAACATAGAGAATTTAACATGGTTCACCCAATCCAAGCTACATCCACAAAACTGCAGCCATCCAATGATTTTATTATCCAATGTAACACATATTACAATCTTGCTAATAATGCCCTACTACATTCCCCATCCCAACTGCTTATAACAAGATTTTTATAAGCATCCAAAATTAAGGTTTTACAAAGTCATTTTTTTCTTTTTCGGTGATTTTTCCTTTTTTAGTGACGATGTGAAAAAATGGGAATTTTTTTTTCTCAAGTGTTGCCACCCTTGAACCCCTGCCTAGGGCCCATCCTAGCCCTAGACCTCAGTGAGGATACATGAAGAGTGTACATTATAGCATGATCAATCACTGCATACCAACATGTATAGGGAAAGTAAGGTGGAAAGATGTCTCTAATATTACTTGTCCAGATGTTCAAAAAGAGGAGTTAAAGAATAGATTAAGTGAAAGGAATGTTTATGTGTGAGGAGGTGATCATAAATTGCTATGGGCTCTATCAAAATTGATTATAAGGTGACAATGAGTAAAGAGGGAAGCATCAAACCTCAAAGAGCATTATCCTTTTGCTGGGACTCAACAATGCTTCCAGAGGTTGGTTGTTTTTCATGGTTGGCTATTAAAAGGAGAATTTTGACAAGTGATATACTTGCCAAACTTGGGATTGTAGATCATTTTAAATGTTTCTTGTGTGAAAATGAGTGGGAAGAGGTAAAAACACTTATTTATTCATTGTCCTTTTGCATCTCAATGTTGGTCCTTTATCAAGAATAAATTAAATTGGTATGCTCCACTACCAAATAATTTGTGGGATTTATTCTCAAGTTGTCTAGTATTGTATAAATCAACATTGTTTGCTTGCATGCATTTGAAGAGTGGTTCCCTCTATAGTATTGTGGACCATTTGGTGGGAACAAAATAGAAGGATTTTTGGGAATGAGAAAATGAAGGTGGAGCAATTATTGGAGAAATTGGAATCTTCAATATCAAAGATAACAAAATGCTTATGTTCCAAGGGCCAAAAACATTGGTTCAGTGTTCATAGATTGGGATTCAAAGATAATGCAGAAGTGGACTAATATTGTTCTTCCATTCAAAGGGAGCCTACACCAAAATCCAAATCACAAATTAGATAAAAGAAAAATATTTTGGCTACCACCTTCAAAAGGATATTTCAAGTTAAATTTTGATGGTGCATCATGTGGCAACCAAGGAATATCAAGGGTAGGTGTTGTAATAAGGGATCACAAAGGTAAAGTCATTTTAGCTAAATAAATAAAACTTCTGAAAGGAACAAATAATATTGCAAAAGCACAAGAATTATTGTATGGTTTGCAACTAGCATATGATTTGAAGCTTAACATTTTAGAAATTGAAGGTGATTCCCTAATTATTATGAATGCATGCAAAGAGAAAAAAGTGTTTTGTTGGAAGATTAGACATGCGATGCAACAAGTATGGAATTTTTTGGATAAATTCATTTTTTTGCAAATAAAGCACACATATAGGGAAGGAAATCAGTTGGTGGATAAGTTTGCTAACATTGTGTGTGAACAAATTTTCAAAATGAGATGATTTATGAAACAACATGCAAAATATTGCATAAGAAATAAAAGATATTGTCAAAAAGGACAATTTTTGTTTTTTAACAAAGTGAAATGGTGTCAATGTTAATCTCTCTTCCTATTATAAGGTTGATAAATTTGGAATTCAATTTTTTCTTGCAATTCAATTGTAAGTTTAAATTTATTTATTTTTAGAACAAGAGAGCTTTTCATTGTTTTGCAAGGAAGGGGATCACGCTTCAATGAGATGCACAATACAAATGAAATGTGGATAGAAGTAGCATCTAATTGGGATGACTCAAGGATGGATCAAAGGCACAAGGTAAATACAATGTCGATAGGGTTGACATCATTTTACAAAGATATTTTTAAGCACATGGTTCTTTCATTTTGTTTTCAGTCTAATAAAAAAATGTTTTCACATGTTGCAGTGTACAATGAGTACTTCCATCTACTAGTATATCTTCTTACACATGGGTGCAATTTTAATCATGTCTCGAATTCATCTATTTTCACATGAAAATTTGTTTTAAATTCCATCTCATCACACAGGAAATTTGTGTAAGGGAATTCATTAGTACTTTAAGGTAGAACACACGCACAAAACCAAAGATGTAGCTTTAGCAATGGATACCATTGTAAAATATGAGATATGCCATATTGGGGTATCATTATTTCACTAACAATTGTATTGTTTTGCAAGGGAGAGCATCAACAAATATGAGGTTACTTATTACAGCAATAATCTAAGCATATTTCAAGTGTGTAAAAGGCATAGTTAAGACTAATCAAGCATGTGGTGGACTTCTTCGAAATATTACATTTTGTTAAGGCTTCCTTACAAATTTCACAGCTTTATTATGTCTATCAGTATTTTCTTTTATGCCACTCTGCAAATTTGGTAAAATGGTTTAACAAGTAACATAATTAAGGAAATTATGGAGTGCTTACAAGTAAAGTGTATCACAAATCAAGTAGTGTTAGTGCTTTCAAGATGTAAGGTGGTGTGATATTAGTTTGCTTGCAAAATAATCCTAGTTGTCCAACAGCAACAAAGTGTTAATTGTAAGTCGAAGTTTCTAGGTTGTACTATTCTCTGGGTTTGCTATATCTTGTTTCCACCCATATCCTATATTTGGGTTTTGCTATTTTCTAGGTGAAGTGTGATAGTGTTTCAATTTTTTATACATTCAAAGCTTTATCTTGGTCTTGCTATATCCTATTTCCAATTTGTCTTGTTTTGTATCCAAGTTTATATATGTGGCATGTGATGGAATTTTTGGCATTAAAAGAATAGTAAAAGATAATTTAGCATCATCAATAAGCTTCTCGAAGTTGTTTTGTTCATATCTAAGTTTAATGGAGGTTCATAGTTTTTCAAACTTTGCTTTCATATCTCAATTCTATGGTGTTGAAATTATCTTCAAATGGAATCCACTCCAAGAAACTGCAAGGCTCCATTTCTAGTTCAACAGTGGGAACTACCATTCTCTAAAGGTTTGGGAAGAGAACAATTATCTCATGTGTTTAAAACATATTGTTCCCCTATTTTCAAAAGTGAGAAGACTATAATTGGAGATGAGATACTACAAATCTCAACTCAGAGGATAATATTTCCTTCAAATTTTGTATCTATCTTTGTTTCAAACATCTTGGATTCAAATCCAAATTACCAAGACATGCATAAAATTGCAAGTGTAGTTATTCAAGAGGTCTTCTTACAAGAAAATGCTCTACTTACAAGCATACAAAAATATGATTTCTGGCAAGGAGAAGTGTATATTGGCGGTGTCTTTCCTAGGCACTATCTGCACCATATAGTTAATTTCAAAAACATATATTGGTATGAGAATGGCACTTGAATTCAAATCTTCCAACTATTTGTACAAGGAGTTGAGCCGTTATCACTTTGAGCTAGGTAATGATATGGAAAGAAGCTTAAAAAACAAATACCATGCACTTTCATTTCTTATTACACATCATTATCACCAATCCACTATCGTCAAGTCACCAATTATGCCATAGTAGAGAGAGTTGGAAATTGCAGAATCACAAGCATCACTAGTAGATCCAAATGTTCAATAGCTCAAGCCTCCCCCACAACCAATTCTCCTAGATATGAATGTTACAACAAATTCAAGACCAACTCTGCCAGTGAATCAAGCCATGCAGAAGGACGGGAATGAAGAAATATTCTCAATAGGAAAGGCTTAAAAGAAATATGCAATTTTCTTGATATTTTTGTGTTTTGGAATACTAATCTACAAAATTTCAAAGTGTTATCATACAATATAGCAAAATTCAACTATTTTTGTCATATATGAAGTTGACATTTTGATGTTACAACATATTTGGGTATTGTTTTATCATGTTAGTGGTATCTATTTAGGGTGGAAGTGTAAGGGGTTATCATTTTCCAAATCATGGATCATCTTTGTAATATTTTCTATTATATAATATAAATAGTTGGTTTAATGCCTTTTGCTAAAAAAAGATATTTTTAAATAATAATTCAAAGGTACAGGTACTTGTATGCACAAGCCCTGGCACCATTTTTTATTATCGTGCCCCTCTTTAAGAGGTCACACCCTCTTTAAAGAGGTCTTACAAATCTCTTAAGAGAGGTCATAGAACCTCTTTAGAGAGGCCTATGGTCCTCTCTTTTCAAATCTATTCATTGAAACCTTCACATTCCTTAAAAAAAGGGCACTATAAATAATTTTTTCCTTTGTATGCTCCCTACACATGTCTCTTGTTGTATTTGTTCTTGTAAATATCTTCTACTTTGTGCTCTATTTTTCCTTCACAATAGATCCATTTAAATCTCCATTTCTAATTCCATATAAATACAATACATGGAATCAAAATGCATTGAATGACTTAATGCAACTAGGATATACACCCTATGTTGAGAAGGTAACTGATCCCACAAATGATAAGGAAAAAATACTCTAGATGTTTGGACATACAAAATCTCTTGGTTGTCTAAGGATTTTAGTTTCTCTTGATATTATGTTTCAAATTGAAGAATTTAAAGATTCACATGATGCATGGGAAAAGTTAAAAAATCTCTTTGTTACAATTGATGAAGTTCTTGGTTATCAAACTGACAACGAACTCATGATTCTTGATCCAAAGTCTTTTGACAACATCCAGGATATGCAACAAAGGTCAATGACCTTAGAGCATAATTTAAATCATGTTGCTTAGAGAAGAAATACATTCAACTTGTCTATAACACTCTCACTAAACTTGGACTTGAATATTCCACTTTTGTTTCTAGCTTTCACAGTTATAGGTTGACAATGGGATTTGCATTCACTACACCTTATTTTGCTTCATTTTTTTAAATGTTGATGCAAGAAAAAGGAATGCTTCTTTCCATGGGTCTTCTTAATCCTTCACACTCACAAGCTTTGATGGTTGGTCAACCAAAGGGTTAGAAAGAATCAGGGAAACCTAACAAAAAAAAGAGTTCAAGAAAGTCACAAAAAGATCATGCACAATCATCTTCTACAACAAAAAGTTTACTCCAACTCCTCATCTTCAAAGGGGAATTTTCAAAAGAAAGAAAGACCATCTTGTAGATCCTACAAGAAACCTAGTCATGAGGAACATTCTTGTCATAAGAAGCATATTGATGAGTTAAAACATCTTAAAAAAACAACATTAATCTACCTTCTTTTGTTTCTCAACAATCCTCTTCTCCTCCTTCCAAATGAAGCAAAGGGAAAGCAATTGAACTTGTTTCTATTGCTAATTATTCACAATAGTGGATTCTTGACTCATGTGCATCATATCACATGGGTTCTATTGAAGAATAGTTTTATTTTTTAGAGCCTTGTTTTGTGCCCCACATTCTCATCAAGGATGATTCCCAGTGGATGTAATCAAGAAGGGTTAAATTAATGTTGGTAATGGTACATTGGAGGATATCCTCTATGTTCCCGATCTATCATCCAACCTTCTTTTCATCTACTAAATCACTGAGAATAGTAGAAAAGTTCAATTCATTCCAGATTTTTGTCAACATCAGGATTCTTAAAGATAATGCACTCCTTGTAGTTGGTAAGGCCAATCATGAGTCTCACTTGTATGCTTTCTCTCATTTTTTATCTGATTCACATTCCACTACATTGATCACCTTTTCAAATTCCTTGGGAAAACTATGGTATGAGCAGTTTGGCCATCTCAACTACCGATATCTTCAACAACTCAATAATTTTGGTCACGAGTCTTCCTCAAATCAATTTTTTTGATGGTGTATGTTTGGATTTTTCCTTGGAAAAAAATCCTAAGGACAAGTTTGACAAATGGATGGCTCTGAGGTTTTTGAAACACTTTAAACTAGTTCATAGTGACTTGGCGGGTCCTTTTACATCATTATCTTTCAGTAAGGCTCACTATTTACTCACCTTCATTGATGACTATTCTAGATATACATGGGTCTACTTTTTTCGACTTAAAGGAGAAGTATTTGATAGATTTCAAGAGTTTAAAGCTCATTTTGAAAAGCAATGTAGAAAGTGTGTCAAATTTCTCCCCATAAAGGGGTTCGACCGAACTAGGGTTCGAGCAAACCTATTAATTATTGGGCCCACATTTCCAACCCAAAAAATAAAGGAAAAATTCATATTAATGGGGGTTCGAATGAACCCTGGTTCGCTAGAACCCCTGGGGGTTCGCTAGAACCCGCCTGGTTCTAGCGAACCGCCCTTTTCCCTAATTTTTTAATTTGTTCACACAAAAAACCTAAATTTTTACGCTTTCAACCTTCGATTGAGGATGAAAATGGGGGAATATTTAGAAACCAAACTTGGAATCAAGTACCCTTCAGAATGAGCTATCCAATGAATATAATTTTAATATGTTTTGGTTTTATTATGTATTTGTTTTTTTAGTTTTATTAAGCATAGGTTTTTCATCGAAAATGAAGGTCTTTGTTCTGCACATGTGGAAAAATAGAAAATTATCAAAAAAAATTTGAAAAATATGAGTGTACAGATATTTAAGTTCTTGATCCAACCAAAAAAAAAAATTGAATTTTGATATATACAAAAAAAGTTATGCATTATACAGTCGTGCTATGTTTGAATTTTCATTTGATTGACTTTGAAACTTGATTAAAGAAAAAATATTCAATAAAAAAATATCTAACCAAGTGGAAGCACTAGATATCAGAGTCACAAATGTAAATTCGAAAGAATTGGAATTTTATCCTTCATGGAAAAAAAGTTATGTGTTATACGGTGTGCGTCACTTTTTAAAAATGCTGTTTTTTGAAAAATACCAGTTTTTGTGGGAGATGGAAAAATAAGTGCAATCTAATTTTAAAAAAATTGAAAAAAATATTTTTAGAATCTATAGAAAAAATGTGACGAGACTCTAGTTTGCATCATCTTCAAATTCCTCATGTTTTAGCCGCTATAGGTGCCTGAATGTGAAGATTTAGTTAAAAATAAAAAATTCAGTGTCTAGTTTGGCCAAAAATTGTAAACCACTATTGTGGGATCACCCTTACCCTATTGAACTTCTCTTTCTTTCAAGAATAGTTTAGTATTCTCTACTTAACAGGGCCAACCACATGACAGTGGAAGCTGATTTGGCCCCTCCCCCCTCACATCACTCTCAATTCCCCATACCCAATCATATAACATTAATCATTCATTCATCCATTAATAACATATAACATTCATTCATTCATCCATTAATAACATATAACATTCATTTCATTAACATATAACATTCATTAACATATAATATTCATTCTTTCAGTTTTACATATTATCAAAAATATGGTTGTCATGATATGATTACAATCACTTTTTTTTTGTTTCTTTTTTAAAGCTACTTAAATCTGAAGTGGAGTATTGTTTTCTAAATCAATATCTATCCCCCTTTAGTTGTTCTTCCCTCTGCTCGTGATCTTAATGTACACCTAGTCATCTGCTCATGACATGGATGCCGCTGCAAGGGGGGTCTGCTGCAATAAGAAAGAAATGTTAAACTGATATGTTTTATTATTATTGTTACAAGTATTTCATTAATTAAAAGAGCATTAGAGTGGTTCTCTTTACCTGATGGGTCCACATCATGTTCCTAAATTTTGTTATAGACTCATGCTCAATATGCTAAACACCCTCTAAATCCTGATCTGTAGTTGAAACATGAAAGGTTACATTAATTAATACACCAATTGAAATTAAATATGTTTAAGAGAATATGAGAGTGGTCCTCTTTACCTGATGGGGCCACATCATGTTCCTGATCTTCTCTAGCCTAATCATGCTCAACACGTTGATCACGCTCTACATGCTCTAAAGTTGAAACATGAAAGGTTACATTAATTAATACACCAATTGCAATTAAATATGTTTAAAAGAACTTTAGAGTGGTCCTCTTTACCGATGGGGCCACATCATATTCCTGATCTTCTCTAGCCTGATCATGCTCAACATGTTGATCACGCTCTACATGCTCTAAAGTACTAGGATGCACACCATGACCTTCATCCGCACATTGTGCTCCACCCTCACCAGGCTGCATTCCAATGTCATGTGCGGTATTATCATTGCTTGAATGTTTAAAACAAATAGGCATGTAATTACTTTATGGTGGAAATTAATATTGAATAGATTGCACAAGTATTCAATTTTAAATAAACTTTATTGAGTTTATTTACATGTGTGTCAGATGTAGTGGATGGTTGTGTTTGCCCAGTCAAGACTCTTAGGCATTCAACCACAACTCCATAGCCTTGCTAGAAGGCAATCTTTAGGTCCTCTTCTGTGGGAACTTTGTTGAATTTAGAGCCCTACATTTTTGCATAAGATCATGAATTTTTCTTCTATGGTGTGATAAAACCAAAATTGTTTTCAATTTACTATTTGGATACTATATTTCATTTATTGATACTTACAATTTCGTGCGGCTAATTTCATATAACCACCAGAGCCAAGTTTGTGCTGCCCGTGTTTTTCTAGTCTTGCCTTTGTTTCCTTCGATGTGTCAGGCAGCCTATGAAAAGTTTGAAATACGTTAGATTATGTCAAAAGAAAGAGTAATCAGTATATAATTACATTGTTGATAGTATCACATACCTTCCTTGGCCCGGTGGTGTCTTTCCTTTTTTCTTTTAAGCCTTCCCCTTTCCATTTGACACCAGGTCCTTCCACTCCCTCTCCGAAATCATGGGGGGGATGCTCGTACTTTTTATTCTTCTCTAAATGTGACCTATATTGGTCCCTCGCATACTTTAGATAGGTACCAACTTTCTTAAGGACCTTGGTTTGGTTGAATTTTTTATCACCGAACAACACAACTAAACAGTTAATGAGCTCATCTTTTAAATCTTGATTTTGGGCATTCCACCATGTATGTATGGTGGGCCTGAAGAGCTCCAATGTAATATCACTTACATGTTTATAAAAAACATCATTTCCTGTAAAATGATCATGGGATCAATAGTCTAAAAAGAGCGATCAATAAGTAAATTTCAATTGGATTATATATATTAATAATTAAAACATTTTAAAGTACTTGGGACCTTCTCTATCTTTATGGGAACGAAATCCTTGGTCACCACAAGTGTGACCGGAAATGTCCCCATACTAGTAATACGGGAAGATCCAGGAAATGCTGCTAAAATATCACCAGTACTAGTGGCCTCTGCATCCCTAGGTACATGTCCTAACACATGTTCTAGAATGTGTTCATTGCCAGAGGGTGCATTAACAGATGCCTGCATGGTATGTGTTGCTGACATTTCAGATGACAATATAGGCATAAATGATGGGGTCAGATGATGTGATGTATGTGTAGGAAGATCAGGATAGACACTTGTACCAACCCCTACTCCTCGGGAAGCACTTGCAGTACCCTGATCATGGCCAGGAGCATCATGAGGAGGAAAATAACCCTATAAAAACACATATTTTAGTTCATGACATAAAAGAGTACAAAATATAAAACCATGAATGAAACTATGTTATAATTAAAGAGCTCATGATAGCTTACTTGCAAGTTTTGTAATCTCTCAGACAATATTTTACCCTCTCTCTTATCTCATCTGTTTGAGGCACTATGAATATCAACTTAACCATTTCTTCATTGCATTTTTTTGGATCTTCTTTATCGTATAGAGAGGGTTTGTTGAATAAGCGATGTCATCATCACAAAATATTGACTGCACCTCACTATGGATGCTCTCCTCTACTACTGGTGCCTTTCCCCAATTAGTCGACTGCAACAAGAATATTAAAAAAATTATCGAATTAACCCAATAAACTTATGAAAAAAACATAATAATAAAACATTTTGCTCATATCTAATTTGTACAATTACAATGAGGTAAACCTATCAGGTAGAAGTGCTTGAAGATACATCACGATCTGTGCTCTAGGCCAGAGCCTTCTCTGTACGATCAATGTCCCACTGTGACAAAAATTAAATATAAAAAAACATTACTAAAATGAAACCAATAGACTTACAAAAAAAAAACATAAGAATAAAATGGTATATTGGAGTCATTAATTGGAGGTTGGGTAAAATGGTACATAGTATGTAACAACCCCATAGTAACTACATTTGTAAATAAGTGATTCAAATTGTAATCGATTAGCAACTCTTCCCCTGTAGTTATTGATTTTACGCACATACGTATACACGGTTTCCCTCGCGCGCCTCGAATATGCAATTGGGTTGCTTATTTGTTGACCCAGGTCATGTACTATTTATAAACCCTACAATATTCCCTGATGCTTTTGGCCTTCTGTCAATGTACATAGCCACTCCTTTATTTTGATCCTTATCTTTTAGTTGTATATAATTTGTTGAAAGTGCATACCTACACATACTTCATGTATATCAAACCAGTTGCATCCAATCTTTGTAACTGTAACAAGGTGTGACATACTCCATCAATTCAGTAACTTTGATGTAATAGAACTTTATGTCATCCATGCAAAATAGGCCCAAACCATGTAATGACGATGGTGCTATGCAATATATTCTCTCGTTGACACAAAAATTAGTGTTTATTGGAGGAAGTTCCTTGGGTACCCATTGTTTCTGTAGATGTTTGTACCTGAAGGGCACCTCGACATTGCCTATGCTCTCATCATCATAAGAACATGAACCCCCTTTAGCAAGAAAAAATTCCATGAGTTTACAAAATTTTCTTCTAATCTTTTGACCTCTAGTTGATCTCCCTCTTTTAGACATACTACATGTCTCGCTTTCCTCTTCTCTTCCTGAATTTCCCTAGCTCGAGGAAGAAAAATATGACAAATACCTATTTTGTGGTACCTACACTCATAAGGATTTTGGATGAAGGTTTTTCATGGTGATGTGATCCCAAGGTGACATTATTATTAATCTATCATTTTATCGCTAGAATTTCACAAGTTAGAAGGTAATCAAGTCTTGATAGATTGCAAGCTATTGTTACTACTATCCAAATGTGTCCATCACAAATCAAATCTACTTAACGTTTTAACTCCCAAACTTTGTAACAAGTGTTAAATGTGACTACGTGGTGCAGGAGCACCTGCCAAAGTGCCAAAGTGCAAGATTATTTTGAAGTTTTGCTTTAAATCCTTTTTGTTTTGTTGTGTAAGGTATTAAGGACCATCTTGTTTATGGTTGTGGACCTTTTGGTTCTTAGGTTAAAAGTTGAATAAGTTTGGAATCCTTTTTGCAGTTGTTCCCTAAGCTTTAGACAAATGTTGCAAAACACACTATGTTTTACAAAAACAAGCTTTTGGCCATTCTTAGGTTCCAAAATGAAAACCTAACTATTTTCTAAGCATTGTAAAAGGTATCTCTTGACCTTTGAAGGGGGTTAGATGCTTTGTATGTTGGAAGTTTCAGGAGAGTAATAAGAGAAACAATGATTTTTGTTGTGAAAGTTTTGTTTTTTTGTTCTTGCGTGTGACAGCTCCAAGAAATGAATTGAGGAAAGCTTTTGTTGAATTGAATAGCATGTAGTGAAGCTTTTTGAAGCATTTTATCTAGTTTAGTAGTTTTTATTTCCATTGCTTTCTATTGTTTTGTAAATACTATGTTTTTCCCTACTTTGTTGTTTTGACTGGTAATCTCAGAAAAATGGAGTTTTAGCTTATTTTCTGTCTGTACCAAGAAGTATGGGTGCAGTGGAAGCAAGGATAAAATCCACCCTTGTACATAATGTAAATATAGGAGTCTTTAAGATTTTAGATAGCATGCTAAAGATCTTTCCCTAGGCAAGTTGTTTTATACCCAGTTTGGGAAAGAGAGTGTTGCACAGTCCTAATGCAGGGGTGATGAATGTTCATTCAATGCAAAGTGTATAAAGGTTTCAGGGGACCTTACAAAGGTCTGACAAGAAATAGGAGTCATCACCAATTCATTTGGTGGCTAAAGGAAGAAGACAATCCTCTGTGTGTCCAAGAAAAGGCTTAAAAAGCCCTAAATTTCTTAAAATCAGGGTTAACCCTGTGTACAGCCTGAGAAGGTTTGAAACCACAAGAATTTGAAAGTGCTCCAAATTTGAGAGAGGGTTCTTTATTTGAGGTCATGGTGTTCACTGAGCAGGGAGGATTATAAGAGACCTAATTGGGGCTCATGGGCTACTAGCCCTCCTAAAACCCTAACCTAGGGTATGGTGGTAGTGATAAAAGAAAGGAGATCTGTGCTTGGACAAGAATCTTTCCTAGACTATTTTGAAGTCATGGAAGCCTATGCACACCATTGAAAGAAATTTAGGAAGGCATTGGAGTCATCTAGTCTTTAAAAGGATTAAGGGCTAGGGAGAGTGAGAAAGGAAGAGCACCAAATTTGGCTTGGTAGCAACAAACTAGAGTTGATAGCAGGGTTGGCAGGGAGAACCAAGGGTGCCTAATAACCTTTAGGACCTATAGGTTGAGTGGTGGAGAGAAACACCAAGGGGTTATCAATTGGAGACCCAAAACATTGAGCCAATGATTGACTCAATCGAACCCTGTCCCCATCAGATTGGTATCAGAGTTGAGTAAGAGATTTGGGAAAGCAGCTTATATGTCAGAAGTTGAGTCAAGTGAGACTCCCAACATGGTGACAAATGAAAAATTAGCCAAGAGGGTTGAAGAATAGGAAGAGGACAACAAGTCCTTAAAAGAAAGAATAGAGCAACTAGAGAAAGCAGTGAACAATGCAAGGTTGGAAGGAATGGTGCCAAAGGAAGAAGAGGTTGCAGAGGAAGACAAAGTCCCTGAACATGACCCTGTTTTGGAGGAGGATCCTTTCTTGAAAGCATTGAAAGCCCTGAGTGGAAAAGGACTTGAGGGCATACCACTATTCAGTGGAAAGATGGATCCTAATTTGGTCATGGATTGGATAGATGGCATGGAGAACCACTTTGAATGTGATGGAGTCACTGAAGCACAAAAAGTGAAGGTTGCAAAATCAAGGTTGAGAAGATCAGCTTTGACATGGTGGAAGTTTGTTTAGACTGAAAGGGAGAAAGAAGGCAAGCGGCCCATATCAACCTGGAAAGGAATGGTTGCTAAGGTAAAGGAAGCATATATGCCAGATAATTATGAGATCCAACTTCACAAGAAGAGACAAAGTCTAAGGCGGAAAGACCAAGATGTCAACACCTATACTAAAGAGTTTCAGAAGCTTTTCTTGAGATCAAATGTGACAGAAGATGAGAGCCTAAAAGTGGCTAGGTACCTTAATGGCTTGAAGTGGAACATTCAGGAAGAGATGGCTTTACTAAGTCCCAAGACAGTCCATCAATGTTATCAGATGGCTATAAAGATTGAAGAGAGGAATAAAAGAAAGCATGATCAGTCCTCTAAGGGAAGAGGCAAAGGTAGAGATCAAAGAGGACAGCGTGGAGGTTACCAAGGAAGAGGTAGTGACCAAAGAAACCAAGGAGAATAAAAAATCACTGAACATGGAGGTGAAACATCTTCAAGAGGAGGATTTAACAGAGGAAGAGGACCTCAAGGAGGTTCAAATAAGGGAAGAGGAGCAGGCAGAAGTAACTCTTGCTTTGCCACCATGAAATGTTAACACTACAATCAGCTAGGTCATCTAGCCTATATGTGCCTGGATAAAGCATCCTCTTCTAGCAATGAGAAAAGAGTGGCCTATGCACAAGAGGACACCATGAGTGTCAAATCACCTAAGATTAGTCATATAGAATCTGAAGTAGGAGAAAATCTGATTTTTAACAAGGTTTTGATCAGACAACTGGTCAAAGAAGAACCCAAGCAAAGGAGAGCTTTGTTTAGAGCAAGGTGCAAGATATTTGGAAAGGTATGCAAGGTCATTATAGATTATGGCTCTCCAGATAATATCATCTCTGAGGAGGTAGTTAAGAAGTTGAAATTGGAAACCAAACCCCAGACTAATCCTTACAAAGTCACATGGTTGAAAAAAGGGCAGAGTGTTCTAGTGAATGAGCAGGTAACAGTAGAATTCTCAATTGGAGGATATAAAGACAAGTTGGTTTGTGATGTACTACCCATAGATGCATGCCATCTTCTGCTTGGCAGACCATGGCAATATGACAGAGGTGCTATATATCATGGGAAGGAGAACACCATTGAATTTAAGAAGGATGGAAGAACTTTCAAGCTGCAGTCATTGACAGAGGAAAATGAAGGGCAGTCCAAGGTGCCAAACATTATGTTGAGTAGTGGTAAGGAGTTTATCAGCAATCTACATCAAGGGGGTGAAGCTTATGTGGTCTTAATGTAGTCAAAATATGAAGAAAAGGCTGAGAAGATAGTCATACCTGAAATAGTTCAAAAGGCTGCTAGAAAAGTACAGGGAAATTGTCAGTGATGGTACACCTGCAACCCTACCTCCAAGGAGAGCTATAAGTCATCAAATTGACTTCATACCTAGAGCCTCATTACCTAACAAAGCAGCATACAAGCTCACTCCTGAGCAGAACCTAGAGGTGGCAAGGCAAGTGGAAGAATTATTGAATCAAGGTCTGATTCAAAAGAGTATTAGTCCAGGTGCAGTCCTAGTGGTTTTGGCAACAAAAAAAGGTGGTAAGTGGAGATTATGCACTGATTCTAGAGAAATTAATAGAATCACAATTAAGTATAGGTTTCCTATTCCTAGAATTGAAGACTTGATGGATTGTCTTGGAGGTACAAAATTCTTCACCAAGTTGGATCTTAAGAGCGGGTATCATCAAATCAGAATCAAGGAGGGTGATGAGTGGAAGACAACTTTTAAGACAAATGATGGCTTGTATGAGTGGAAAGTGATGCCATTTGGCCTCTCAAATGCCCCTAGCACATTCATGAGACTAATGAATGAGGTGCTCAAGGACTTCACAGGAATCTTTGTAGTAGTCTACCTTAATGATATACTAATTTTTAGGAAGACAACAGAAGAACATTTGAAGCATGTGGAGATGGTACTTAAAAGGCTGCAAGAAGAACAATTGGCAATCAACCTTGAGAAGTGTGAGTTATTCAAACAAGAACTTGTGTATCTAGGCTTTGTAGTATCCCAAGGAACATTGAAGATGGATCCAAGCAAGGTGGAAGCCATCCTAAACTAGCCCACACCAACCATAGCAACAGAGGTAAGAATTTTTTATGGTTTAGCTCAGTTTTATAGGAAATTCATCAGGAATTTTAGTGGTATATGTGCACTAGTTCTAGATACCATTAAAGGTGGACTAAAAACAAATTTTAAATGGACTCAAGAAGTTGATAGAGGGTTTGAAAAGTTGAAACAAGAAGTGGCAACTCAACCTATTTTGTTATTGCCTAGTTTTGATAAGTTGTTCACAGTTGAGTGTGATGCAAGTGGAGTGGCAGTAGGAGGAGTACTTAGTCAAGAAGGTAGGCCTGTAGCCTCCTTTAGTGAAAAGCTCAATGAAGCCAAGCAAAAGTACTCTACCTATGATCTTGAGTTATATGCTTTAGTGCAGTCCCTTAGGAAGTGGAGGCATTATTTGTTACCCAAAGAGTTTGTGGTTTTTACAGATAACCAGGCACTCAGTTACATTTATTCCCAAGAGAAGCTGAGTAATAGACACTTGAAATGGATGGAATACATCCAAGCTTTCACTTTTACCATCAAGCATAAGAAGGGACAAATGAATAAGGTGGCAGATGCATTAAGCAGGAGAATGTTGACAGTGCAGGAAATACAGCTGAAGAGCATTGGATTGGAGAGTTTCAAAGACTTCTATGGTGAAGATGAAGACTTTTCAGAAGCCTACAAGGTATTCTCTAATTTTGAGAATCATTTTCATAGTCAGTATGCTAAGTATACATTACAAAATGGACTGTTATTTAAGGGAAATCTGTTATGTGTCCCAAGAGGATCAATGAGGGAAAATCTGATCCAAGAGAAACATAATGGCAGTCTTAGTGGGCATTTTGGAATAAATAAAACTTTAGAGCTAGTAGAAAGGTTCTATTACTGGCCTAAATTGGCAAGAGATGTTAGGAAAAATGTGGTGCAGTGTGTAGTTTGCATGAAAGCCAAAAGGGGAGCTAGCAATGCTGGTTTGTATTAGCCCCTGCCTATTCCTAACATACCATGGGAGTGTGTGAGCATGGATTTTGTGGTAGGTCTTCCTAAGACCAAAATTGGTTTTGATAGAATTAATGTAGTTGTGGACAGATTTAGCAAGATGAGTCACTTTATCCCTTGCAAGACCACACATGATGCTAGCTACATTTCCCATCTTTTCTTCAGGGAAGTAGTAAGGATCCATGGATTGCCTCTAAGCATTGTTTCTGACAGAGATGTGAAGTTCATGAGTCATTTTTGGAAGACACTATGGAGCAGATTGGGTACAAATCTGTCTTTTGGATCAGCTTACCATCCTCATATCGATGGTCAAATAGAGGTGGTTAACAAAGTGCTAGGTAATCTTTTGAGGTGCTTGACAAAGGAATATGGAAAGACATGGGATGTGGTGATTTCTCAAGCTGAGTATGCTTATAATGATAGTGTAAACAAAACTACAGGGAAAAGTCCATTTGAAGTGGTGTATGGGATGCACCCAAGAGGTATTTGTGAACTTAGAGACCTTGGATCTTAGGAGAATAGGAGTGGACATGCTGAAGAATTCCCTCAGACCATGAAGGAGATTCATGAGCAGGTTAAGAAGACAATCACAACAACAACACATAAATTGAAAGAGAAAGTTGACGTGTCAAGGAGAGATGTGCAATTTCAAGTAGGTGACTATGTTATGGTTCATCTTAACAAATCAAGGTTGTAGAAGGGAATGTCAACCAAAATTCAGATGAAAAGAGTAGGACCATGCAAGGTGTTAGCCAAGTATGGGAAGAATACATACAAGGTAGAATTACCATCAGATTTGGGCATATCTCCAGTATTTAATGTTGTTGATTTGATCAGGTATAAGGGGACAGTTAGTGATGAAGTTCAGAACAGCTAGGGGATCTTTAAGGATATCAATAATATACCCCTTCCTAATCAAGAGAAACCTCAGGCAGAGAAGATCTTGGAATCCAGGGTGAAGAAGGCTACAAGACACAAGGTATACATGGAGTACCTTGTCAAGTGGAGGAACAAACATGAATCTGAGGCTACCTAGGTTGAGGAAGCTGATTTTAAGAAGTTAGGCATTGATCTATCACTGATAACACCTCAAATTTCTTGATCTTTGTGCTGAGAGGGGGAGAATGGTGTAGGAGCACCTGCCAAAGTGCCAAAGTGAAAGCTTATTTTGAAGTTTTGTTTTAAATCCTTTTTGTTTTGTTGTGTAAGGTCTTAAGGACCATCTTGTTTATGGTTGTGGACCTTTTGGTTCTTAGGTTAAAAGTTGAATAATTTTGGAATCCTTTTTGCGGTTGTTCCCTAAGCTTTAGACAAATGTTGCAAAACACACCGTGTTTTACAAAAAACAAGCTTTTGGCCGTTCTTAGGTTCCAAAATGAAAACCTAACTATTTTCTAAGAATTTTAAAAGGTATATCTCAACCTTTGAATGGGGTTAGGTGCTTTGTATGTTGGTAGTTTAGGAGAATAATAAGAGAAACAGTGATTTTTGTTGTGAAAGTTCTATTTTTTTTTCTTGCGTGTGACAGCTGCAAGAAATGAATTGAGGAAAGATTTTGTTGAATTGAATAGCATGTAGTGAAGCTTTTTGAAGCATTTTATCTAGTTTAGTAGTTTTTATTTCCATCGCTTTCTGTTGTTTTGTAAATACTGTGTTTTTCCCTACTTTGTTGTTTTGACCGGTAATCTCAGAAAAATGGAGTTTTAGCTTATTTTTTGTCTGTACCAAGAAGTATGGGTGCAGTGGAAGAAAGGCTAAACTCCATCCTTGTACATAATGTAAATATAGGAGTCTTTAATAGTTTAGATAACATGCTAAAGATCTTTCAATGCACAATCCTAATGCAGGGGTGATGAATGTTCATTCAATGAAAAGTGTATAAAGGTTGTAGGGGACCTTACGAAGGTATGACAAGAGACAGGAGTCATCACCAATTCATTTGGTGGCTGAAGGAAGAAGACAGTCCTCTGTGTGTCCAAGAAAAGGCTTAAAAAGCCCTAAATTTCTTAAAATCAGGGTTAACCCTGTGTATGGTCTGAGAAGGTCTAAAACCATAAGAATCTTAAAGTGCTCCAAATTTGAGCCAGGGTTCTTTCTTTGAGGTCATGGTGTTCACTGAGCAGGGAGGAGTAATAACCTAAAACCTCAGGCTAAGAGACCTAATTGGGGCTCATGGGCTACTAGCCCTCCTAAAACCCTAACCTAGGGTATGGTGGCAGCGATAGAAGAAAGGAGATTTGTGCTTGGACAAGAACCTTTCCTAGACTATTTTGAAGTCATGGAAGCCTATGCACACCCTTGCAAGCAAGTTAGGAAGGCATTGGAGTCATCTAGTCTTTAAAAGGATTAAGGGCTAGGGAGAGTGAGAAAGGAAGAGCACCAAATTTGGCTTGGTAGCACCAAACTAGATTTGATAGCAGGGTTGGCAGGGAGGACCAGGGGTGCCTAATAACGTTTGGACCTATAGGTTGAGTGGTGGAGAGAAACACCAAGGGGTTATCAATTGGAGACCCAGAACATTGAGCCAGTGATTGACTCAATCCAACCCTGTCCCCATCACTATGGTCCACCAGTTACACAACCAAGGCCTCAAATGTATTCTCTAATTGTAATCAAAGGAATTTTTCTCTTCATTCAAGTAAATAGATTTGAAGGGAAACACCACCAAGTGGTTTATTGGACACCTACATAACTAAAAATAGCAGCAAATTTACATGTAATTTCCATATGTCTAAGTGGTTAATGGGGAGAGAGTGTGTACTAGGCTTGGTTAAGTCATCATAAGTTTACGCTTTGGAAATAAATTTTTTTCAAGTCATATTAAATCTTCCTATGTCTAATTGCTAGGAGACTTTTGGTATGTTTTAAGGTAGGATGATTGATGAAAAGAGCCCAAAGACTAGCATTTCTCCATGGTATCCGAATTTGTTACACATAACTGCTTGGTCTTCTCTTATACGGTTGGACATGATTTAAAGAACAGCTAGAATTATTCATTTAACCTAAGGTTTTCTCATAAATGCCATCATTGGAAAAGAAGTATGGTGAAATTTCTTTATTATGAAGAATTGGTCTATGTGCCTAGTAATCACTATAAATATTTGCTTAAGGATAAAATGACTAATTGCATCGGGTAGGAGAGAATCAACTTTGAGTTCTTCAAAGATTATATTCCTCTATTCATAATTTTTAAGGGTTGTGTGTGGAGGAGGTTATCACTACCAAGAAGGTAGGAGGCCTTTCCTTGTATTCTTTTATAATTTTCATTATTCTTATTTATTTTACACTTACATTTACAAATACACATACATATGCATTTACTATTTCATTTATTTCTCATGCACTTTAATAGTTTGATCGATTTCATATTATATGTGTTGAAGACTTTTGAATTTCAATTACATTAATTTATGGATATGTTGTATCTATAACACTACAAAACCATATGCTCTTTGAATTTACACTTGTATTTAGAAATACAAATTTGTATACATAGATATAGATTTCTTTAATTATATGTTGCATTTATTGTTCTAGGAGCATCCAGTAATTGCATTCACATTTACATTTAAAAATACATATACATACATACATACATACATACATATATATGTGTGTGTGTGTGTTTGTGTATGTATATCATTTATATTCAGTGTTCAAAACAACCCATTAGGTCTGCTATGGTGTATAAAATTCATAAAATTAGATCTCCCATACATGTTTTGTTGAAACCTAGGCTTGAACCTCTCTCATTTCACATGCTTTTCCTCCTACGAACTCTTGAGGGACAACAACTATACCTTCTTTATTTCTCATCCTACAATTACAACAGTATCCATGAGACCTCTTACACAAGCTACAATAATCACAAAAAGTGTAAGAGCCCTTTATATCATGTTTTGACTACAAAACCCTCAAAAATAGGGTAACTCGGATTATGATTTGTTGGTGAGCTGTATGGACAAAATCATTAGCACCAGCTCATTCTTGGAGTCTTTTGAAAGAGAAGCGAATCAGGTGGCAGTTAAGTACAAACCTTATAGTGTCGAGGTGAATGAGGTGATCAATTTTGATTGGCCAACTAATGAAGAATACCATAAATGGGTAAATGTATATTTAACTGAGGAAGAGTGAAAAGAAGTAGGTTGCTAACGGTTGAAAAATCAATTGTTGTAATTACAACAGATTCTAGTTTTGTTTTTTGGTGACAGTCTAGGCGTAGAATTCTTGAAGGTTTTTGTTGATGCATCAACCATTCTTAGCGAGCACGATGAACGAAGATTCTGCAGGGAGATTGTTGTTTGTAACAAATTTTTGGAATATCACAAAGGTGGTCAATTGGTTGGTCACATGTTTGCCTTTCTAGCTCGTGCTTGTTTACTCCTTTTTTCTATAAGAAGGATTTCAAGGCCAGAAGTATTGGTTAGCAAGTTAGATATTTTTAGTGCGAGTCTAGATGAAGTTGTAGAGAAAATTATAAAGTCTGATGGTTTTAGGGAAAATGCAATTTAGGTTTTGAGTCATTCTATAGTAGGTTTTGAATTCATGGGGATTTGATGTTTTATGATAGTACTGGAATTTGAGTTGATATGATTAATTCGAACTCATGGCTCTCCATTGTACAAGCATATCTAAATTTTGAATAAAATGATCAAGGGTTGTTTCGTTCATCTCACTATTGTGGTGTGTATGATTCTTGTTTTAGGTTTAATTCAAAGAATTAATTAAAATGCTTGAATGGGATTGTAGGTGGTTATGTTTTGTATAAGGATTTGATAAGTAGTATTGGGTTAGAATACATATTGATGAGATGGTAAAGCAATGTCATAAACCCTTAGATGCTTATAAATTTGACTCCTCCAATGGATATATGACACTGATCTAAGTTGTACTTATTCGTATGGTTCAGTATTTTTTTTCTTTACCTAGAGCTTGCTATAAATTGCAAATCAATGACTATCTTATCTTTGTGAAATGTTGTTGTAGTTATCTCATGCTCCAAATAGTTGATATTATTGATAAACAACCAATTCTATTTGAGGTATTATCCTATTATGTTGAGCTATTAAATAGAGATTATACGTACGGTAATGTTGTTTATGATGATGTAGTGCTGAGAGGTTGTAAATACATTAAGGGATCACCCTCCCGAGTCTTGCAGAGCCCAAAGTGTAGGAGTTCTTTCAAATCTTTGTCAGTTGGTCCAGGTCCTAAGAACTGCCCTTTATTGGAATTGGCAATTCCATAGGTAGATTAGAAGATCAACCTACTTACCATAAAAAAAACCAACACCTTGCATATGTTTGTGGTGGAGGTATTAAAGAAGAATTGTATGCCTCTATTTCCATTCATTAGATCTACCTTAGCGTAGCATATACTTGGGATAATTCTACAATTGCTTCAGACTCATGCGATGAAGGCTATGTGTGATCAAATCCTAGACTTCAACCAAGATGTGGGTAGATTATGGGAGTTTTTCCAAGA